>JANPWX010000045.1:4723051-4769941 GCA_024734555.1 Trochalopteron elliotii
AGGGCTCTCCCCTTCCGGTAGCCCCGCGCCGTGCTCGCGGCGGAGAGTGCCCCCCAGCCGGCGGGGAACGGCAGCCCGGTGCCTCTGCTCGTGGCCCCCGGGCAGAGGCGGCGGTCGGCCCTGGTGGGACAATGGCAGGGCACCCCCTGCGACCCGACTGCGTGCAGGGACAGGTACGGGGAGCAGACACGAGATCCCGAGATGTTAGTATGGACTTGTCAGCTCCAAGCTTCCATTTGACCTTAGCCCTTCCCGGCGCTGGGGGCGCGTTCAAGAGTATCAGGGCTGTAGGCAGGGATCTTTTTCAGACCCGGGACCCAAATGGTTATCCCAGGCAGAGGGCTGGGTGCCAGGCCGGCTCTGAAGCGGTGCGTTTGAGAGCTGCCCTTGCGCTGCCCAGGGGAGCAGCAGCCGGCCGTGTTGTCTCGGCTCCTGGGCTGCTCCGCAGACTAAGGCTCCTTTCATGCCTCAGCATGTTGCCTGCTCAGCCCCCCCGCTTTCTACCTGTAACACTGGCGTCCCTGTTCCTTCCCAGCCTCGGCAGAGAGGGCAGGGCCTGCTGCACTGAGTCAGCTCTCGGGGCCTGGGAATTGCTAGCTGAGGCATAGAGAGCCATTGTCCCTCCATAGCCTCCTCTTCACGGTCGCTGTGGGAGAGCGGAGCTGATTCTCCTCCCATGGCAGCGCTGCAGGAGCTGGCTGGGTAACAGCAGGCGCAATCGTGCTGAACGGAGCTTGCAATCCCTGTCAAGTTGCAAATGTGGCAATAGACCCTATCATTTATATCTGACTTCTGCAAAAGTGAACGGCGTTTTTGTACCCCACTGTCAGCCAGGGTTACTTAATATGGACAAACCCAGGAGCACATGGGCAGCTTCAGCCCCAGTTGTGAGCACTGAGCCCTGTTTTTGCATCCCACAGCACCTGTACAGCCTGTGATGATGCCCCTGCAGCAGGAGAAATTGAGTGGAGGTGTCAGACTGTCTTTTCTAGAGGAGCGGGGAGACAGAGGAATAGGAAGCAGGCAAAGAAATTCACTCCTGGCCATTTACTCTTCTCACTGGGCTGGGAATTTCTATGTCCTTTAAGTCACAGAAGGGAGATTTCTGGGTGAAACACAGCCTCAGCTTTGGTTAGATTATTGAACTCCAAGGGCCTGGCCACTGTGAAGGCCCTCAGTAGCTGAGGACGAGAAAAGTCCCCGAGGTCTTTCCCAAGGGGACAAGGGGTTGGTGGGAGTGCTTGCTCATGAAATGGCAGGGGACTTTCTTGTCTTTAAAGCCCTTAAGTTTGTAAATCTCTGGGTTTCCTCTGGGGGCTACTAGAGGTCACAGCTATACAATATTTGGGGCAGGTAAACCCCTAAATAGGGCCTCAATTCCTCTGGCTCTCTTGTTTCTGGGGGACGAGGAATTAACATCTCTATTCCTTTCAGTTACAGGAGCTTTTCAGGTGTGTGTTTATGTAGACAGCCCACAGCACTCTCACCTGGCCCCCAAGGCAACTGAGAGGCTTCTTCCACTGAGGAAACTGGGGCAGGGATGTAGCATGGACCAGGGAAACCTTCTGCCCTGAGGCAGGAAGCTGCAGCTTGCTTTGTGAGGGGAGGATGCAGGTGAGGCAGCCTTGGGTGTAGGAAGTTCTTGCCTGGTGGCTCAATCTGTTGAGTACCTTGTGCCCCTGAATATTGCAGGTTTGCCTCTGTGGCAGACAGTGAAGGGAAGAACTCCTTCAAGGACTATTAAAGCTGTTTTAAAGCTGGCTAGATCACTTCCTACAGCTATAGCTGAAGAATATCAGCTATACCTCATTGCATAGTCCTGGTAAAATCCCAGCCAGACAGCTGATATTAAAGTTCCTTTCCAGCCTTGCTTGCTGGCTGGTTTTTGCCAAGCGGGTGAACCCTGGTAATTTCCTCTGAGCTGTGAGGAGTGCCTTGGCACACTTCCAGGGCTGTGTGGGGAGGTGGGGGAGGCTGGCAGCCCCAAACCCTGCCTCTCCTCCACTCGTCTGGTGTAGCTGGAGGGGAAAGCTCTGAACTGTTTGCTTCCAGAGAAAGGTTGCTCATTGCCACAGGCTTGAAACATGAGCTTCTAGGTAGGAGTCAATTTTTCCATTCAGTGACCTTTTCCTTTTCCACCCAAAAGCTGTGCTAAAGTTTAAATTTCAAAGGTTAGGTGTGAGATGCTCCTTGCATCTGGAGTAAGAGTGTAGTCAAAACCAGATGGTTACAGCAGTGTTCTCTCTAATCCTGGGAATCCAAGGTTCTAAGCTCACGTGTTCCAGAGCAATTACCTTTAACAGAAGCAAACCTATATGTCTGGCCTATGCTTTTCAGCTCCAGGGGACTTTTCCTACTCTGTGTGCTGCCAGCATCATCGTTGTTGCTGCAGTGGGGTCTGGGTGGTCGCATTACAGGTGAAGAGGATCAGGCTGGATGGTGGGTATCACAGGCATGTGGAGTGGAAGCTGCCCATGTACCAGTAGCCCATCACCTGCCTCTTTCTCTCTCTGCAGATTTTGCCTTCCCCTCCTGCTGGCTTCCCTCCCTATGATGGCTACAGGTGAAGAGATCGTCCCTGCCCTGCAGGACTCTTGGGGGGACTTCTGGCTCTTCCGTTTCTTTGTCAATGCTGCTGGCTATGCGAGTATTGTGGTACCAGGCTTCCTCCTCATCCAGTACTTCAAAAGAAGGAACTACTTGGAGACAGGTAGGAGCAGGAGCTTCCCTTCCACCTCCTGCATCCCTTGGAGCTCTCTGCTCTGTCTCTGTCTACCCCACTCAAGCTGTTTCCCCAGCCTGCATTGTCAGGCTTGAGCCACTCACAGAGCTGTGTCCCAGTGTTGTCCAGCTGCTATTCTGAAACAAATTTCTCTGTGCCACTAGATTTGGAGGCTAGTGAGGAGTGAGGCTTCACCTCTGAAGCTGGTGCAGAATGTGGTGCCCAGGCTTTGGTTAAATATGTCTCCATCTTCTCTTACCCTGTTTAGGCCGAGGCATTTGCTTCCCTGTCATCAAGTCATGTGTGTTTGGCTCTGAGGTGAAGTCTGCACATCAGGACGATGGCTCCCTGCCACTCCGGGCAGAGCCCACAGAGTCCTCCACAGCCCGACAGGTCTTCAAGCTGCTCTTCTGTGCTGCTGGTCTACAGGTAGGGGTCCTGTGCATGTGTGGCTGTCCCATCTGGAAGGAGGAAGTGGCCAGTGGGTTAGTGACCGTCAGTTCCTTGAACACCTAGGATGCAGTCCTGTTCTTGATCAAGACAGGGTTGGAGGCTGGGACAGGAGAGTCCATCTCCAAGGGCTGTGGAGGTCCATTTAACTTTTGTCATTTGGGTTGGAGGATCCTGTCTGTCTGATTGCAGTCCTGTAGAGCCTCTGAAAATTCTGTGATTCAGCAGATTGTTAAGGCTGCTTTTGTTCTGGCCCTGATGTCAGATCAGCAGATGGTTTGAGCCCTTTTTTCTCCCAGGCTCTCCTGTGGGTCACTGTCTGGGGCTGATGCATTGATGGATTGGAGTACTGGCTAGAGAGAAAATACTTAATTCAGCTACAGATAAACAGAAATTTAAAATCTTAGATTCCCCAAGTCTCAGCTACAGCCTGAGCATCATTATGAAGGGCAACTTTTTTGGTCTATGAGGACAAAAAATAGCAATGTGGGCACTGAGATAGAAAAACCCAGGTGTCCTGCAGCTAGGAAACAGCTCACTCTCTGGCCTACTCCCCCAGCCCATTCAGACTTGCTGTGGGCCACTGAATTCTTCCATCTCCCTGTGTCTTAATTTCTTGGGAGATGTGTGATGAGAGAAAGTCTGTGTTACTTCTGTGAGGGGCTTGGTGTTGTTGCACCAGAAGTTGTGGAGATGACAGCCAGGACAGTGGTCATCCCTCATGGACAATTTTGTCTGCTGATTTCGAAACTAGAATTGATTTGGATGTAAAAAAACAGGCCTAGGGAGCTGGAAGTGAAAACCAATGCAGAGGCCACTGGGAAAACTGCCAGGACCTGCCGCAGGGAGCTGGCACCAAAACCGCGGCTGGGTATCTGTAATGTTCCCCGATTCGGTCAGTCTGGTTCCACAGGCTCAAAGTAGTTCAAAGCCTAACTGTTCCCTCTCACCAGGATGTTTGCATTGTGGGTTTTTCCCCCCTGTACACTGAGAAGATGTGGTTTGGAACAGGATGTTCCTGGTTGTAACCAGGACATGGGACAGTGGGTTCCCTCAGACAGGTGGAGTGGGGGGTGGTCCTGTCTCGGGTAAGCATTGGCATGCAGAGGATGAGGCAACACTGGGGAAAGCAAGGATCTCCTGGGGTCTGTTCTTCCTGTTGTTGCTGGCAACTGCTGTTGTGGGTCCTGACTCTCCCTGTGCTCCTGCTGCTTTGCAGGCTTCCTACCTCACATGGGGTGTCCTCCAGGAGCGTGTGATGACAAGAACATATGGTGCCACTGAAACAGACCCTGGTGAGAAGTTCAAGGACTCCCAATTCCTCGTGTTCATGAACCGCATCCTGGCCTTCACAGTGGCTGGTCTGTACTGTGCCCTGACCAAGCAGCCACGCCATGGGGCTCCTATGTACAAATACTCCTTTGCCTCCCTCTCCAACATCCTCAGCAGCTGGTGTCAGTATGAGGCACTCAAATACATCAGCTTCCCCACCCAAGTGCTGGCCAAGGCCTCCAAAGTGATCCCAGTGATGATGATGGGCAAACTGGTGTCGCGCAAGAGTTACGAGTACTGGGAGTACCTGACTGCTGCCCTCATCTCCGTGGGGGTCAGCATGTTCCTGCTCTCCAGCGCTCCTAACAGGACGGTGTCCACTGTAACCACTTTCTCTGGCATAGTGCTCCTGGCCGGCTACATCATCTTCGACAGCTTCACCTCCAACTGGCAGGACGCTCTCTTCACCTACAAGATGTCTCCCGTGCAGATGATGTTTGGTGTCAATGTCTTCTCCTGCCTTTTCACCGTGGGCTCGCTCTTGGAGCAGGGAGCCTTGCTGGAGTCACTGCGCTTCATGGCCCGCCACTCGGAGTTCACCGCCCACGCCGTGCTGCTCTCCGTGTGCTCTGCCTGTGGCCAGCTCTTCATCTTCTACACCATCAACCAGTTTGGGGCAGCTGTCTTCACCATCATCATGACACTCCGGCAGGCCTTTGCCATCCTCCTCTCCTGCCTCATCTACGGGCACACTGTCACTGTTGTGGGTGGGCTGGGCATTGCTGTTGTCTTCATGGCCCTCTTTCTCCGTGTCTACGCCCGCAGCCGCATGAAGAAGCGCAGTAAGAAGCTCCCACCGGGCGAGACCCCCGTACAAAAGGTCTAAGGAAGCTGAGGCCATGGCATTTAAGCCATGCCCGCTGTCCTGCCTCTACTCGAGGGTATTCGCTTGATTTCTCAAAACCCACTGAGGAGAAGAGTGGGGTATGGATAGGCAGGACCAGTGACTCAGTTTTCCACCTGCTTTTCCTGGGAAAGGGGCTGGAACAAGCCCAGGAATTGCACTGGGCTGATGAAGCTCCAAACCTTTCCATTTGCCTTAAAAGGTCGAAGACTTACAGCCAAGGCACAGGCCTGGGGGCACACCAGCATGGGGCTGCTGGTATTCCTGCCCCACCTCTGTCTTGTGGCTTCTCCCCCGAAGTCACTGGTGAACAAGGGAACTCTTCCCTGGCACTGTCTTGCCTCTGGCTAATGCTCCTCCATTTCTGTTAGTGCTACAGAGCTTGGCAGGAGGAAATGGCAAGCAAAACACTAGGTTTCTTTTTGAAACACCTCTGAGTGAGGCATCCCAAGCTGAGCCCATCAAAGGGTGGGGAGTGCTCTTCCTCCATTCCAGGAGGGGCTCTGGGTAGTCCAGGCACAGCCAAGGGAAGGACTCCCAGCCTGGGATCTTCTCTGGGAGAGCACTGCAGTGAAAGCCAGCACCTCCCAGTTTGGTTTTATCAATTCTTTGCCCCTGCTCCAAGACACTTTTCTTTGCTCCCCCTCAGCCCAGGCTGATTTTTATGCAGCACCGGAGCTGGACAGTTCCACAGCTTGCCAGGTCCTTTGAAGTTGCTCTTTGGCTGCACCTGCTGCTGTTACAGGCCAAAGGCTGCTCTGCCCAGAAGCCCCAGCACCACCTCGGGGTCCCTCAGTGCTGTGGTTTCTGGGCTTTGTAGTTGCCATTCAGACAAGCACAAACAACCCCACTTTTTCCTGCCACCTGGAGGCACTGGCCCTGGTTTTCCCAGGGGCTGGCCAGAGTCTGTGCCTGGAGGGTTGGGACATGGGGCAGAGCCCGGTTGGGATGCCTTGTTCCTGCTCCACCGTCAGCAGGGGATGGAGCAGTGAAAGCTGTTCTTCCCCAGGAGCCTGGGTTTTATTGGTCAATCCTTTTCTCATCAACACAACCTGACTGACAAACCAGCAGGTTTTGGTACTTTTGAAAGGCAACTTTTTTCTCTTTTTATTTTATTAAATTAAAAATATGCTGCATATAGTGCTATGGGCATAAATGTGGGGTTTTTTTTTGGTTGGTTGGGGTTTTTTTTCCATGTACTTGGAAGAAGGAAGGAGATTTCCTAACTCTTCCTGTGTCCCTTGTCTCTGGGACAGCAAAGTTGTCTTTCCAAATACAGGTGCCTCTGTGTCTTTGCCAAGACTGCTATCAACCAGGGTTGCACTCAAAGCTACAAGGCCTGAGAGGAGATTCTTGTACACACAACTGGGGAGAACAACCAGGTTTGGAATGCTGCTTATGCTGGTGGGCAGGTGAAGGAGCCATTAACCTGAGTCTAGTTTGGCTCCCAGGTTCCCTGCATGGTGCAACTTAGGGAATTCCCAGTGGGTGTAGCTACCAAGAGGTGATACAGAAGCCTGCTGAGCACCTGCCAGCCAGGGCCAGTGGTGCTGTAGCACTTTGTGGGGTGTGCTGCAGCAGCCAGAGCCAGGAGAGGAGTGAGGTGTGGATGGTCCATCCTCCTGGTGCGTGTGTGGGAGGCCTGGTGAAAAACCGTGTAGGTGAGGGTGAGTCTGGCATCAGAGACAGGAGTGGGGCCTGGCACAGCTGGGGAAGGAAAGGGGACACTCAGGTGAGGGCTACAAGAGAAACACAGGAGGAGACTAGGGACAGTGGTGACTTAGCTGTGTCTGGAGGGACCAGAGCTGGTGCTGAGCACAGCCCAGGCTTCAGAGCACTTGGCCCTCCAGCAGTTTTACCTGAGCTTTTCTAGCTCTGTTTTTGGAATTGCCTGTGCAACCTCACAGCTTTTGATCCTGCCCTACAAGTTTGCCCAAATGTTTGCACCCACCATCTGCTGACAGACTGAAAATGGAATGTGATTTCCTTTGATTAAAAACAACAAAAACTCACAGTGCCAGGTTAGGAATGGGATAACCTTTCTAATTTAAATGTAGATTTAAACAAAACATTAGTAGAAAAGAAAACCCAGGACATTAACTTAATTTTTTTTTTTAATTGATTCAGTATTTGGCAACACCTTCCTATTCAGAGATAAATCCTGCTTCTAAACAATTTCCTAGCTCAGCTCCCCCACTGCCCTAGCAGGCTGCACCCACACAGCTGCCACACAGGCAGCAGAGTCAGTGTCTTGGTGTGCAGCAAGGGATTCCAGCAGGCTCTGCCTCCCTGCTGAAGATGGACACTGGCTAAAGCCCATTCTATTTTGTGCCTGTGGCAGCTGGCATGTTGGCAGCAGGAGAACTTAATGCTGGTGTCACTTTTCTCTGACAAACCCCAAAGGCCATTGTGGCCCAGGGTGACAAACCTCACAGAGTGAGAGCTCAGTGCAAGGGGCAGCTCATTTAGAGGTGATGTCCCAGGCTCGTCATCCAGGACACAGATGGAAAGAAGCCAGATCCTGCCCAACACCCAATGGCTGTCCACCCACCCCCTGCTCCAATGGCTGCCAAAAGCCAGAAAGGGCAGGCTAGAGCTGAGAGAAAAGGAGTGTTTGGCCCAACAGCTGAAGAGAGGCAGCTTGACTACAATCCTGAGCTGTCACTCTACAACCCTGCTCCACACTGCAGTGGCACAGGCAGATGGCTCCTGCCACTGTCCTGCCCCAGCGGTGCTCAGATCAAACAGCCAGCAGCAGCCCAGGCTCAGGCCCTGGCACAGCTCTCCCAGCTGACCCACACAGACCTGAAGTCTGCTCCCAGGCTGGAGGCCATGCAGTGCTCCAGGTGGAGATGCTCATTGGAGGTGACCCCACCTGCACAGCAGGTCATGTGTTCCTTCCATCCACTTCACCTTGCCAGGCATGGAAGGAATAAACATCACCTAAAGCAGGGCTCAGAAAAGCAGTCAGGGCACATGGGAGTCCAATGCCCTCAGGGACATTTTCCTCAGTAGGGTAGGCATGAAACACAAGGGACCCCACCATGTGAATCATCAATTCTTTAATTCCAGTAGAACAAAAAACAGTAAAATAACCAAACAAAACCAGCCAAAATACATTATGCTATCCTGGGGCTTCAGGGAGGCAGCAGTTCAGAGGAAGGGCTCTCCCACCCCAATGGAATAAGGACAGTGTTTGATGCCTACTGGTAACATGGGACATTCCATGAGGGGGTGAGAGGGGAAGCCTGATGCCTCCTCACACCTCCACTCCCCATCAGCTGTTCCTACACAAGCAGAAAGACACAGAACAGACAGGCGTCAGGCTACCTGAATCACTACTAACAAACAGGGAATCATGCCCTCCTGCACCCTGCCAAAAATAACCCCAACCAAACTGATCCAAAAGAATAGACACCACCAAGAAGTCAGTAGCAGCTGGTGGGAGCAGACCATCTTCTAAGCATGATAGAGCAGAGGTCTGGCAGGTGAAGGAAGAGCCTTCCTCCTTTAGTCTACCTCCTCCATGCGGGATGTATCTTCATCTCCCTCCAGAGGGGGGATTTCCTCAGGGACAGCTGCACTAGGCTCCTCTGCAGTGATCTCATCTTCATCAATGCCTGGGAGATGGGAGGAAAGGAAGAGACAAGGCCTCCAAATGACACCTGATCCCAGATGTACAGCCTCTCCCCAGAGTACACCTGGCTCCTGCTCCCAGCCTGAGGAATGGGGCTATTAGCATCCAGTAGTTCACAGAATCATAGAATATTCTGATTGAATAGGATCACTGAAGTCCAGCTCCTGTCTCTACACAGGACAGCCCCAAGAATCACACCTTGTGCCTCGGAGTGTTGTCCAAACACTTTTTGAATGCTGGCAGGCTTGGCACTGTGACCACTTTTTCCTGGGGAATCTGCTCCTTGGCCAACCACTCTCTGGGTAAGGAACCTTTCTGTAATATTCAGCCTAAACCTCTCCTGACAAAGCTTCATGAGCGTCCCTCAGGCCCTGTCACTGGTCACCAGAGAAAAGATACCAATGCAGGCCCCTCAGCTTCCCCTGGTGAGGAAGCTGTACACTGCAGTGAGGTCACCCCTCAGTCTCCTTTCCTCCAGACTGGAAAAATGAATGCAAGTCACCATTGTTACAAGTTATTCTCAACTCCAGCACTAATCCTGAATCAGTAGCATCTTCCCAGTAACATCAGCTAGTATATGGATACTACCTATGCCATTAGAGTGCACTCCTTTAGCCAGTAGAGATTAACTACACAAGACTTGTCACCCAGCACCACAAAACCTGGAGTTTAAGCCAGGATAACGTGTTTTAAGCCATGAATATTTCTCTAGAGAAAAACACAGTAAATCCAGTCAAGTCACAATTAAAGCAGTTGCAAGAATCTAGAGTTTCAAACACTGCAGGTTGCTGTTTCAGTATACACTGAACAGAAAAACTGTACTACCATACAGTCCCCTTACCTGCAACTTGACTAATAGAAGACCCTACTCCTACTGAGACTAGGCAGCACAGAGTTACTTAGTTGTGCCAAGCCACAGCACCTTCTGATTCACATTTTTAGCTAAGTAGTGAACTGGGGAAAGGCTGCGTGCAAGATCAAGCTGTTTCACCAGATGGGTCACATCACCCATGACAGACTTTCCACATTTACTCTGAAAGAGTAAAAAGCCTCAGTTTGTCATGTGAACATCCTGGTGGTGGCTCCTGGTGGTGTGGAGGACAGCGCAGTCTACCCAAAGTCCTGAGGCCTCCTGAAGTACCTTGGGTTCCAGGTTTAAACTTTCTCCTGGCCACCTTATGTACAGAGGCACTTCAGCACATCATGCAGCATAGCTCCCTTGCTGGCTTCCCCCTGCCCCAAGACAGCAGCCTGACCAGTTAACCTGCTTTCAGGCCTGCTGCAGGCTGGAGAAGTTTCATGGATACTCACCAAGCCCGAGTTTGATCATCCTGTAGATGCGGTTGGAGTGGGTCTGGGGGTCTTCCAGGGAGAATCCAGAGGACAGCAGAGCAGTCTCAAAGAGCAGCACCACCAGATCTTTAACAGCTTTGTCGTTCTTGTCTGCGTCGGCCTTCCGGCGAAGGGTTTCCACGATTGGGTGGTCAGGGTTGATCTCCAGGTGCTTCTTGGCCATCATGTAGCCCATGGTGGAGTTGTCCCGCAGTGCCTGAGCCTTCATGATGCGCTCCATGTTGGCTGTCCAGCCGTAGGTGCTGGTGACGATGCAGCAGGGAGACGACACCAACCGGTTGGAGACAGTGACCTGCCAACATAGCCAAGGGTTGGCTGAGCAAGGCCTCCAGAAGCCATGGACTGGGCCCAGCCACAGCACACTACAGCCCGAGTCTTTGCCCCCTGGTTCACCTGGGGACACCCCAAAGCAAGCAGAGATGCTCCAAGCAGCTCCAGGACTGCTGCACAGACTAATGTGGACAGCTCAGCCAGCACTTAAGAGCACCCACTGCATGTTTCCCACACTTACCCTCTCCCATCAATGCACGTATTTGGGTCAGTGCCCCTCGCCTGCAGCCTGGCTGCTTAGAGCAAGATGGTGCATGCTGGGACCTCCAGTCTCCTTTAGCGGCTCCTCTGCAGGAGATGAGAGGCATGCATTGAGCGGGGGCCCTCACCTGCAGCACGGAGGACCCAGCCCTCCTCCCTCCAGCCCAGGGCTAAGCTCCCTGCCCATCTCACCTTCTCCACCTTCTTGTCCAGGATTTCCTTCATAAGTTTGCAGAGGTTCTCAAACTTGGCTTTGCTCTCCTCCATCTTTTTTTTCTCTTCCTCATCCTCAGGCAGCTCCAGCCCCTCTTTGGTGACTGATACCAGGGTCTTGCCATCAAACTCCTTGAGCTGCTGCACGCAGTACTCATCGATGGGCTCTGTCATGTACACCACCTCAAAGCCACGCTTCCGTACACGCTCCACAAAGGCCGAGTTAGCAACCTGCTCCTTACTCTCCCCTGTGTTTGTGGAGGGTAGAAATGAAACATCACCAAGAGGTAAGAGCTGGTTACAGCAGGACAAACACCACCAGTCACGTGGGACCCCTAAGATAAAACTGGCGGCAGCCAGGGTCCTAGGCCTGGTCGCCTTTCCCCAGCCCACAGGAATGAGCTGTAATTCAGCAGGGATGACCTGCTGAAGGCAGCAGGAAGTGTTTTAAATTACAGTTCATATGCAGGTTACCTGCCTCTACCTTGCTAGGCTAAGAGGAGCTCTGGCTCACCTGTGATGTAGTAGATGCTCTTCTGGTTCTCCTTCATACGGGACACGTACTCAGAAAGCGCAGTCGCCTCATCGCCTGACTGCGATGTGTGGTACCGCAGCAGCTCCGAAAGGCGCTTCCGGTTAGTGGAGTCCTCATGGATGCCCAACTGGGGGGCAGAAGAGATGCATGAAGTCTCCAGGACAGGACTTGGATGCACTTGGCCAACCCTGAGGCACAGCCACCTGCCCAGCTCCTGATCATTTGAACGTTTGGCCTACGGCAGCCAGAGGGGACAGACGCCCACAAAGGCGCTCCGAGGCATTTGCAAGACCCACTCCCTTTATTCCTAACATCCATGCAGAAGAGACACAGCATAGGAACAACATTGCTCCTCAGGCAGATGGCTCATGGGCCTTCCCTCCTCTAGCTGTAGGGTGCCCAACTCACCTTCAGATTCTTGGAAAAAGCCTCGTAAAACTTCTTGTAGTTCTCTTTGTCTTCTGCCAGCTCGGAGAAGAGCTCCAAGCATTTCTTCACAATGTTCTTGCGGATCACCTTGAGGATCTTGCTCTGCTGGAGCATCTCACGAGAGATGTTTAGAGGAAGGTCCTCTGAGTCCACAACACCCCGGATGAAATCTGCATAAGAGGAAAGAAAACAGCTGTCAGGTTAAGGATTCTGAGCTTCAACACAGAAAGAAAAGAGCTAAAGCACTGACTGACCCACACCAGCTAGCACCTCATCCAGTCCCTTTGTACTGGAAGTGGTACCACAGGCTGTGGGGACCCCAGCTCTGCACTGGGAGACTGAGGCAGGGGGCTCTTACTTAGGTATTCAGGGATGAGCTCGTCACAGCTGTCCATGATGAAGACCCGCCTCACATACAGCTTAATGTTATTCTTCTTCTTCTTGTTCTCAAAGAGGTCAAAAGGGGCACGGCGCGGGATGAACAGCAGGGCCCTGAACTCCAGCTGCCCTTCCACAGAGAAGTGCTGTGGAACCAGGAAAAACAAACAGCTGCTGGAGTGCTTCACTTCTCCTTTCCCCAGCTCCCACAGCAGGGAGGCTCAACTGCCACTCCTAAGCACTGGGGCTGGCAAGGGGGCTCAGCATCATCTCTAGCATCCAAGCAGCCTGTGCTTCCTCCTGCTCAAGCCCACTGTTCCCTATGTGCCAGGGTTCTCTGGCATACAGCAGGCTTGGACAGAGAAGTCAGTGCTTCTCTGAGACCCCACATCCTCCTATGTTGCTTACAGACTGGTGGTGCCAGTCCTTCACCTGCATGGGAGTCACAGTGCAGGTTGCTCCAACTGCCAAGTCCCACAGAGGCACAACCTTGTGGTGACTCTGGATAAGGGCTGGAAAGGGGGCCTCTGCCTCCCCCTGGAAGGCAGGGTAGCCCAGCACCCACCTTGACAGCCAAGTGGTCCTCCCAGTCATTGGTGAGGCTCTTGTAGAATTCACCATACTCCTCCTGGGTGATGTCATCAGGGTTGCGGGTCCAAATTGGTTTGGTCTTGTTCAGCTCCTCCTGGTCAATATATTTCTCCTTGATTTTCTTGGTCTTTTTCTTCTTGCCTTTGTCTCCCTCTTCCTCCTCATCAGAGCCCACATCCTCAATTTTGGGTTTCTCTTCATCTTTGGACACTGACTCTTCCTCCTTCTCATCTTTCTCCTCCTCTGCTTCATCATCACTGATCTCTTTCTCACGTTCCTTCTCCAGCTGTGGAGAAAGAAACACACAATAGTCAGGTTTAGCCCCAAGTTACCAAAAAATCCTTTTGCTCCAGGTGAGAAAAATGGTGTCCTCCAAGGCCAAATAAATGCATCATCTGGAATCAAAGCCCTTGGAACCAGTCCTCAAAAGCCCCTCATCATGCAACCAAAAGCTGTGTCTGAGAAGAGATAAATGGCAGGAAACCCTCCTTTTTCCATGGCTGGTTTAAGATGATCTTCAGCTGCAGAGATCAAAGGCCTTTAATGTGGCTAGATAACCACCTCCTTCACCTCCAATAAGCCCCCAGCCTCAACTCACTTTTGGCCACAGAAGCTGAGAGCACCACTGCTCAGTACCCATCAGCCAGGAACTATAGAAGGGATGGTATACTGGGCCTTTTCTGTGCTCCTGTTTCTAACACCACCCAGCTTTCCATTTGGTCCCCACAGTCCTTTCCTTACGTACATAGAGTGTGATGGGGTAGCCAATGAACTGGGAGTGCTTCTTCACCACCTCTTTCACACGACGCTCCTCTAAGTACTCAGTCTGGTCCTCCTTCAAGTACAGGATCACTTTGGTGCCACGGCCAATGGGCTCACCTGCAGCGTGGGGAGAGAAACTTTAGTATTTCAGGGCAGAGAGCAAGAGTGACCAGCTCCTTGAGCTTAAATATGTGATACTCAGCATTAACCAGTGTGATGGACAGTGCAGCACAGCTCTAGGGAGCACCAGCAAAAGGGGTGCTCCTGGCAGGAAAAGGCGCTTGGTTTTTTGTACAATACGCACCGTGGTCAGTTCGGACAGTGAATGAGCCCCCAGCTGATGACTCCCAGGCATACTGCTCATCATCATTGTGCTTGGTAATGACAACCACCTTCTCAGCCACCAGGTAGGCAGAATAGAAACCCACACCGAACTGCCCGATCATGGAGATGTCTGCGCCAGCCTGTGAGAGCAGAGAGTGACTGCTAACACCAGCGTGGAGATAGGAAATGCCTGTGACTGATTCACAGCAGCAAAGAACTGGGTCAGGCACACGGAGAAAAATATGCAAGTGCCAACAGGCAACCAGCTCTACCCTCAGCTCCTCCCTGGTGTTGGAAAGGTGGGGGAAGCACACTTGGGTAGACCAACAGTTCCCATGGCAAACAAGGCAGCGGGACCTTTTTATTATTTATTTATTTATTATTATTTGCACATGTAGTGCCAGACTATGACCCCAGGGAACCCATGCAGCCAAAGGCAACCCACCTGCAGGGCTTCCATGAAGGCTTTAGTCCCAGATTTGGCAATGGTGCCCAGGTTGTTGATAAGGTCTGCTTTTGTCATCCCAATGCCAGTGTCCACCAGGGTCAATGTGCGGTCCCGGGGGTTGGGGATGATGTCAATTTTCAGGTCTTTCCCACTCTCCAGCTTTGAGGGGTCCGTCAGGCTCTCATAGCGGATCTTATCCAGGGCCTAGGGAAGAGAGGGATGCTCGACACGGCCTCCCTACTCAACAGCCTCCTCCGTCCCTCCCCTGCACAAGCCTTCCCGGACAGCCAGGAATCGGCACCCCCGGAAGGACACCAGCCCAACCCCGAGCCCCCCGGCGGAGGAAGGAGCCCACTCCCGCCCGGGCTCACGTCGGAGGCGTTGGAGATGAGCTCCCGCAGGAAGATCTCCTTATTGGAATAGAAGGTGTTGATAATGAGCGACATGAGCTGGGCGATCTCCGCCTGGAAGGCGAAGGTCTCCGCATCCTCCTCCTCATGCTGCACTTTCTCGGGCATCTACAAGGCAAACACACGCCTATTTTCAGCGAATTTTCAGGGCATGAGAACCAGAGAGGGGGCGGTGGGGGCATCAGGCCCAGCCCCGTCCCCCGCCCTACCCCTACCGTCTCAGACGTGAGGGACCGGCGAAAGAACCACAGGGCGCACCGGCGGCTTTTTATAGCCACGGAGCGGGGAAAAGGCTCGCGGCACATTGTATCCTTCCGCCTTAAAGGGGTCTCGACCAGCGAACCACAGATGGATGGGGTATGGGAGGCATCGGCGTTGCCGTTTAGCCGCGGCCATGGCGGGGGCGGGCGTGTAATGAATGCTCGGCTCCATGCTGCTTCTGTGCGGTGGCCAGCCGCGGCTCCCCGCTGCCTTTCACCGCGACGCTCGGAGTGCCGCAGGACCGGGACCTCCGAGCGCCACGGCGAGGGACGGGGGGGAGCCCCGGCGAGGAACTCTTTTCCCAGCCCCGTCGCGGAGGAATACAGCTGCGGGTGGAAAGGCACTTCCAGAGTATTCCACAGGGGTTACGGCGGCGCCTCTTCGGCTCCATGACCGGGGCAGGGAACCGGGATTCCGCAGTGCCCCGGCTTGATCCTGCAGCTCCCCCCGAGGCTGGCCACCGCATAGCTGTCCCGGCCTGAGGCTGCGTGTAACGCAGCACAGCGGTGAAGGGGCGGGGACAGAAGGTGTCAGGGCCGGAGTGTGTGGCAGGCAAGTGTCGCCGTTGCAAAACAGTGTTTGGAGACCTTGTCTTTTCAGTGTCCAAGAGACATAATAATATAAATCAATCTAATGCCTTACTATTACAGTATCTGCAGTACTCTGCCCACTTCTTAGCTCCTCAGTTCGAGAGAGACATGGAGCCCCTGGAGCCAGTCTAGCAGAGGAAAAAAAGATGATTAAGAAACAGGAACATCTCTCTTAAGAGGAAAGGATGAGTGATCTGTTCCCATTCAGCCTCGAGGTGACTGAGAGGGGAGCTCATCAACATCTGTAAGTATCTCAAGGGTGGGTGTTGAGGATAGAGCCAGGCTCTGCTTGGTGCTGCCAGGCAGTAGGACAAGAGGCAGAGGCCAGAAAGTG
The DNA here is from genome assembly GCA_024734555.1 of Trochalopteron elliotii. NCBI lineage: Eukaryota > Metazoa > Chordata > Aves > Passeriformes > Leiothrichidae > Trochalopteron > Trochalopteron elliotii. The sequence continues at coordinate 4,739,196 of JANPWX010000045.1, forward strand.
ATGAACAGGAAATTCAACCTGAGTATGAGGAAGAACTTCTTTACTGTGTGGGTGACCCAGCGCTGGAACAGGTTGCCCACAGAGCTTGTGGAGATTCCATCACTGGAGATGCTCAAGAACTGTCTGGACACAATCCTGTGCCATGTGTTCTAGGATGACCCTGCTTAAGCAGAGATGTTGGGCCAGATGATCCAGTGTGATCCCTCCCAACCTGATCCGTTCTGTGATTCTGTGTTGAAGCTATGGGTACAAAAGCCCTGACCAGCAAAGGAAGCTGGAAGTGGGGTGAGGGGACCCGAGCTCCCACATGGGATTTGGTGCCTGGTGGTGCAAAGAGGTGATGGCTGTGAAGGATGTGGGACAGAGGGAGGGGGATTCCCGCTGGCAGGCTGGTGTAGTTCACTCCAGGAGCAGGAGGTGGCACTCCGGCTGTTCCCAGGCACAAGGAAAGCTCCCAGGTGCTGTGCTGCAGGTCAGGGCACCTCAAAATGTGAAGGTGCATCTAGATGCTCTTTGTCAGAGGTGTTGGCGGTCCCTTGGTGTACCTCGGGGGCAGCATCCCTGGGCTGCTGGTGGATGAGAGGCTGGCCATGAGTTCCCCACGTGCACTGACAGCTCAGAAAGACAGTGGTGTCCTGGGCTGCATCCAAAGCAGCACAGCCAGCAGGGCAAGGGACAGTTTTCTGCCCCTCTCCTCTGCTCTGGTGAGAGCCCACCTGCAGTGCTGCATCCAGCTCTGGGGCCCCCAGCACAAGAAGGACATGGACCTGCTGGAGATAGTACACAGGAGGAACACCACCTTGATCAGAGGGATGGAGCACCTCTCCCACAAGGGAAGTCTAAGAGAATTGGGATTGTTCAGCCTGGAGAAGGCTTTGGTGTGACCTAATTGTGGCCTTCCAGTACCTGAAGGGGACCTACAATAAAGATGGATAGGGACAAAGAGTATGTATTTACAGGACAAGGGGGAATGGTTTCAAACAGAGGGAAGATTTAGATACTGGGGAAGAAATTTATTACTCTGAGGGTGGTGAGGCACTGGAACGGGTTGCCCAGAGAAGCTGTGGATACCTCATCCCTCAAAGTCTTCAAGGCCAGGCTGGATGTAGCCCGGTGTAGTGGAAGTTGCTGCAGCCCATGGCAGGGGGTCTGGAACTGGATGATCTTCAAGGCCCCTTGCAAGCTGAACCATTCTGACTTTATGGTTCTACCATCCCCTTCCCACACTGGCTGTGTCCTCAGAGCTGGGCCTGACTATGCACGGGATGCACACAACATTTCCTCATCCGACACTGGTGCAGGGGCCCACAGGCTGCCGAGGAAATGATGGTGTCTTCTCACTTCAACCCTTGACCCTCCACAGCCCCTCCCCCTTGTGACGACAGAGACAAAAACACATACCCAAAGGAGTATTTTGTTCTTTTTATAGAAAATGGCAACTGTATAGACACATTTACACAAGGGATAGGAGAGCCAAGGGAGATGTGAGGCCTTCCCTTGTAGCACAAGTGGGTAGGGAAGGCAGCTCTGTTGGGAAGGGAGTTACTGCCTCTCCTCTTGTAGCCCACAGTGGAACCTCCTGTCACACAGTCAGGAGATTGAAAAAAACCAACGTCACAATCACCAAAAAAAAAAAAAAAAAAAAGGGAACAGAGACAAGGAGAGGGGAGAGGGTGGGGTGTGGAGACCTCCTCCCTCAGGCTAGCCACACTGTTGGCTTTTTCTGTGGCTGGGACACAGATGTCTACACTCTTGGGATACCACTGGGCAGGGGGATGTGCGTCTAGCAGAGAGCAGGGAAGGCGAGGCTGGCTGGGGCTCTCCTCCCCATTCACAAGTCTTACCAGCAGGAAGAGGGGTGTGGGATATTTCCAGGCCCCCTAGAAGGAGAGGAGATAATCTCCTAGGTGCTTTGGAGACAAGGGCAAGAGAAGGAAGTAACACTGGTTACCAGCTTTTCACTCTGTCAGAGACAAAGAGGCTGAAAATGGCTTTTGGCCTTGAGCCAGGGAAGTTATGCCACATGGGAGGCAGCTGGACCTCTTGGAGATCCCGGGGGTCTTACAACACACACAGCACGGGGAAGGAGAAGGCACATAGGCCTGAAGGCATCACACAGCCGAGCGTGGCAGGAACCAGGCCAACCCTGCAGGAGTGGAACCACCCCTGGGTGTAATGTCTGCTGTGGCAGTGTAATTTGGCAGGGACAGGTGCGAGCTGTTATTTCCCCACAGTGCTGAGGTGTCCAGGGCCTCAGTGGAGGATGCAGAATCATCTCTTGGTGTCCCTGCACCCTCTGTGTGCTTCTGCTAGATGAGAATTCGGACCAGAAAGGAGACAGCAGCTCCTAGGGCCAAACCCAGTGACAGGAAAAACGCCATGACGGCTCCAGCTGTCTCTGCTTCGTGTGCAAGCACTTTCCTAGGGGAGAAACAGGTGTCAGATCCATCTTCCCGATGTGTGTCCAGTGCCCTGCTGTTCAGTGGAGCTGGGAGGCTTGTCTGCAGCACAGGAACGGCAAGAAGAAATCCCCCTTGGCTCCCAGAGCTACAAGAACTCCCAAGTCTCCACACTGTGGGCTCATAAAGTGCATCAGACAGGCCACCCTGAAGCTCCCAGCAGCAGGGACATCCCTCTCTGACCCCTGCGGGGCTCCTTGTGCTGCCTGTGCTGGGCAAGGCTGCTCACCCTGCTGTGGGTGCTGTGCCGTGCTTTGCTCCCCTCCAGATCCCTGCTCCATCCAGCCCCTTCCCCTGTGTGGCAGGTGGGAAAAATCAAGAGCCCAAATAGCTTCCTCATCCCTAGGATATGGAGGCACAAGCCTGGGAGATGGGACACTGTGGGTAGTGACAATTCCCTTCTGTGCCTGCGGCTTCTCCAGATGGCAGAGCTGGGCAGAGCCAGACTCCAGGAGTCCTGCCAGGGCTGGCATCTGGGGGCATAACCAAACCTTCCCTTGTCCCCAGCTCGCACTCACTTTGGCCCGAAGCACATGCAAAGGCTGGCCAGGTAGCCATTGGAGATGGAGAAGAAGATCATGAAGACGATGTACCAGGCGTCATGAGAGAACACAACAGGCAGGTAGTAACGGGGTTTCACATTACACAGCATGAAAAGAGGGACAAAGATGACACGGAGGACCACCATCACTGGCAGGAGGCAGCTGTCCTTCCCGGGCTGGGAGAAAAACACAGATCGCTGAGCAGCTGAGACCTGGACATTCCCCATCCCATGGCATGCTGGCAGGGGCTCTACAGAGGCTGTCCCTGATGCACCAGGGCTGTGGAGGAGCCACAGAGATGGCAGAGCTGCTGAGAGACTCACGGCCGTAACAAATCTTGGCATCACCACCTGCAGTCATGAGTAGGTCCTAGGTCCGAAAGCCCTGTCGCAGGTGACCTGAAGCAGCACTAGAGCCAAAATACTGAGCCGGGCCTGTGGGCAACCGTTAAGCCCTTGCTGGCAACAGGCAAAGAGAGCTTTGTGCACGCTCACACAGTGAGCCAGCGTGCAGAACAAGGGCGGCTGAGGTAAATCCCCTCGGGAACCTCAGCGCCTGCAAATGGGGCTTTAGCCAGCTCTTCAGTGTCCTACACCAGCCCCCAGCCAAGCAGGGCAAGACCCAGCAATCTGGGAAAGGGATTATGCTGGGGCTCTTTTGGAATGTGTTGGGAAAGGCATGGACTGAATTACAGTCTCCTTGGATCCTGCCAGAGTTCCTGAGCAACTAAGGCTGGGACAAAGAAGGAGGCACCATCCCACTGTGTTGTCCCTGCAGCTGGGACCGAAGCAGCCCCTGCAACGAGACAGGCCTTGTCCCCTCTGTGAGGTGCCAGGTTCACAGATGACATGGCTCACTGGTCTGAGGTGAGGAGAGATCCACAACTGCCTTGGGAGCTGCTGGGCTGGCGTGGCCACAGGAAACTCCACGGACACAGGAGGAAACTGAGGTTAGGCCAGCTGCCATGTCTATGGGGAAAACTGGAGACAGCAGCTGCCTCTCCTGCTTGAGGAGAAAAAGAGCGAGCAGGGCCCCAACCAGGGAAATGTGGCCCAAACCACATGCAGTCAGACTTTCCACACAGCCTTGTTTTGGAAACGTCTCCTGCTGGGTCATCCCACCATGGAGGCTGTGGCCTGGACACCAGGCAGGGTGGCTCATGGCCAAGACCAAAGGCAACAAGCAGTGATGGCCAAGGGAGAAGCAGCTTCAGGCCGTGGGGAAGGCAGGCCCAGGCAGACCCCATACGGCACGTGGTCCTGAGAAACTTCTCTAAACAAACAGCCTGAACAATACAGGGGGAAACAGCACTTGGGGGGTGGGTGAAGGGGCAGGAAGAGACCCAGACAGGACAGCCCCTTTCCGTGCCTATCCTGTCTTGGGGAGATGAGAGCAAGGGGATGTGGCAGGGGACAGTTTGTGACCCACATGGCATGGCCCTGCCCTGCTCTCAGGACAAGGGTCTGAAGCAGCTGTGTCCTGTGCCAAGGCCAGATGGGGCCTAGCACAGGACACAGCTGCCTTTTATTTTGCCTGCCGTCTTTCACCCTCTTTCCCTGTCACCATCCTGTCTCGTCGTTTGCATAGCTGGAGTGAAGGTTTGTTTACAGAGAGGCTGAAATGCAGGAGGCAGCTTTATCCAAACCATGTTGAAAGAGAGGTGGGAGGACAGAACAACACTGTGGTTGTCGGCTCTGACCCATAAATCTCCACTTAGAATTTAAAGCAGAGTTAGCTCTGCACCTCCTTCCTGCTCCAAGCCATGGAAGGCAGCCTCAGTGAGGGCTGTGGCTGAGGGACCCAGGGATGCACACTGCCTGGAATTTGCTCTCTGCCCCATACTTACCCATGTGAAGAGGGCAGTGAGACTCCGTCCTGTCCAGTCAAAGACGTTAAAGAGCAGGAAGCAGGAGACAGGAATGAAGTAGAGACCTAAAGAAGGGCATGGTCAGTGACAAGACCAGTGTGCCCCAGCCCCTCATACCCATTGCATGGAGACTGACTGTCTTTCGGTCTAGGTTCTACCAGTTTCCCACGAAGGCCTGGAATGGTCTCCCAGCCATTGGTCTCCCACCAGGGCTGGTGTCTGCATCCAAACCATCATGCACAGTGGCCCCCTCTTCCCTTCCAGCATTCTGTATTAAGTTTGTGTGGCAAAGTTTTGGTAGCTGGGTGGGCTACAGGGGCAGCTTCTGAGAGAAGCTGCTAGAAGCACCCCCAAGTCTGACAGAGCTAACATCAGATGGCTCCAAGACAGACCCACCACTGGCCAAGGCCATCAGTGACAGTGGTAGGGCCTGTGGGATGACAAAAAAAGGGGGGAAAAATCTCAACATGTGCAATTGGACCCAGAGAGGGAAGTGAGAATATGTGACAGAAACAGCTCTGCAGACACCAAGGCCTGTGGAAAAGAAGGGGAAGAAGGCATTCCAGATGTCAGAGCAAAAATTCCCCTGCAGCCTGTGGTTAAGACCAAGGTGAGGCAGGTTGTCCCCTTGCAGCCCAAGGAGATGCACAGTGAGTCAATATCCACCTGCTGCCTGTGGAAGACCACTCTACTCTGAAGCAGGTCTGCTGGCAGGACTTGTGAGCCTGCAGGGGACCCAGGCTGGAACAGTCTGTTCCTGAAGGATTGCGTCCCATGGAAGGGACTCAGGCTGAAGCAGTTCATGAAGAACTGCAGCCCATGGGAAGCACTCATACTGGACTTCAATGAGGACTGCCTCCCATAGGAGGGCCCCAATGTTGGAGGAGGGGAAGAGTTGGAAGTGTCCTCCCCCTGCAAAGGAAGCAGTGGCAGAGGAAATGTGTCATGAACTGACTGCAACCCTCATTCCCTGTCCCCCTGCACTGCTGCAGAGGGAGGAGATGAAGAAATCATAAATGAACTTAAGCCTGGGAAGAAGGGAGGGGTGAGTGGACAGTGTTTCAAGATTATGTTTTTATTTCTCATTATACTACTCTGATTTGATTAGTAAATAAATTAAATTAATTTCCCCCAAGTTGAATCTGTTTTGCCTGTGACAGTAATTGGTGAGTGATCTCTCGCTGTCCTTATCTAGACCCAAAAGCCTTTTGTCATATTTTCACTCCCCTGTCCAGCTGGAGTGGCACTGGTATGCACCTGGCATTAAGACAGGGCTACCCCACCACACATACCTTCAAGCCCCACCTTCTTTTCTCCCATTTACCTTGTTCTCATTTTTTTCCTACCTCCCCCCATCCCTGGCACACTTACCCCATTTGTTTCCCTCTCCGAGGACAGTGGACACTTTAGCTGTGATGGCAGGAAAGACGCCGATGGTGACAGTGAAGACGAAGCAGACAGACAGAGCCAAGACCCAGAGCTAGGCAGATGAAAGAAAAATACTGGTACCAAACACAGGGCAAGAGACCAGTGCAGGGCTGGTCTTCTCTCCCCATGCTCTCCTACAGCTGTGCCCATCTTGAAAGGAAGGGCAGGACAAGGCTCGCTGGCAACTCACAGACCTTCTTAAAAATAGCAATGACAGAGGGCTGCTCATCAGGGTTGTGGATAGGGATGATCTTGGAGTTATTCTGCTCCATCCCATTCTCATCTGCAGGGAGAAACACAAGTAGGGCATAGCAGACCCCAGAAAGCTGAGATCTAATTCAGTCCTTCTATCTTATTCTTTAAGCTCTTTCCCTTTCCTCTTCCTTCTCTCAGCCCCTCACCTTTCTTAATCAGGTCTCTCTTGGTCTCCAGCTCTGCATTGTACACACGGTACTCTGTCTTGTCCTTCATGGAGTAGTATCGGAAGAAATCCTGCAGAGAGACAGCAGGGAGGGCTCATTCTTGTGTGCAGAAAGAAGGCTGCCAGGGGCTGTGTGACAGCATCAGATATGGGCAATATGGGCAAAGTATTCCTTCCAATTACGTCCAATATTGATGCTTTTCTGCTTACTCAAGGACTCAGATACCCCAAATACACTGGGGTATCTGTGGTGGGAAGTATCCCAGAGTGCTCCCTTGGGACACAGGAGAGCCTGCCCTGACACAAGAGGTGGAGGCTGGCAGGAGCCAAGGCTGGGCTGCTGGTGGGCCACAGTTCTCGTGCTGGGATGTGCAAAGGTCCCACGTCCCCAAGCCCTTCCCTACGAGGACATCAGTCTCACCATGTGAGGCAGAACTACGTAGGAGACGATTGCCAGCACGATTGTCACACATGCCGTGGTGAAGTAACCGATGAAGCTCTCGGGTTTCTGGGCACCAACTGAGAGCACAGGAGGGGAGAGGAAAGGAAGATGATGACAGCTGAGAGGAGCAAGGCCCTGCTTCCATCTCCCACACAGCATGACCTCAGCAGATGCTGCGACAGCAGGGGTCTGGGAAGGCCCTGTCACCTGCAAGGCAGGGATTACTCACTGGCAATACTGAAGATCATCGCCAAAGCAGCGAAGGTGCCTGCCAAACCCTGCCCACTCATGATGGGGGCTGTGTAGCTGGCAGGCAGGAGCCCTGCCAGCCCAAACAGGCTGCTCTGGAGAATGGCGCCGAAGGCTGCAAAGGGGAAAGATGAGCAGAAATGAGAAAACCAAAGGCAAGGACGGATTGCACCTCTGCAGGGAGCCAAGGCAAGTCCTCCTTCCCCTTGGCTCTCCCACAGTGAGGTTCATGCTTTTCTCCCAGAGGGATCAGCCCTAGCCATGGGGCTGTGTCCCTCTCCTTCCCCCACTGCTTCACTCACAGTTGATGAAGATTATGCTGATCATGGTAAAGACGAAGAAGGGAAGAGGCTCCATGGGGATTTTCACCATGATTGTGGTGACTAAAAACACCAGCCCAATGGCCACCAGGCTGCCTGAGATGCGGATCTGCTGGGGAATCCTACAAAAGAGGGTCCCAGTGAGGAAAACCCAACTCCCTAAATACCTGGGGCTGGGACCAAGCTCTAACTGTAGGAATCCCAGCCAAACCCTGAGACCGATGGTTTGCCTTTGACTCAACCGAACAGGCTGTAGCTTGGCTCAGTGCTGGACAGGAGAACAGGCCAGGGCTGGGTGGCCCTATAGGGGCTGGCAGGGGCAAGGACAGAGCAAGGCTCACCTCTGGTGAATGAAGGAGTTGAGGCAGGTGAAGATAAGGAGGGGCACCATGGCGCAGAGAGTCATGAAGTTGTCAAACACGGACTGCAGGTAGGAGGCGGCCTCATCAGTCTGGTTCCCGACATGGCTTGTCTCCTCTGGGTCCTCAAGGCGATTGATGAAATACTGCAGAGGAAGGAGCCTGGTGGGGCTGAGATTCTGTGAGGCCTTCCAAGGCCACCCTTATTCTTTTTTCAGACCCATGCCCATTCCTCCTGCTAACTCAGTGCCACTCATCACACCCAGATTACACACGCCTGTGGTCCTCTCTATGCTGTGCCATGCTGCCACATCTACACCATGGTCCCTAGACACGGCAGGGGACAATTACTGTCATGGACAACAGCAGGAGGGAAGCCCTCACCTGCCTGGCGGTCATGAAGAAATTCCATGGCAGCAGCGTTCCCAGGCCGAGGATGAAGAAGATCAGCCAGACAGCCTTGTACCTGTGAAGGGGATAGAGTGGTTTGGAGGGGAAGCTGAGTATTGCTTCTAACTGTGCCTGACCCTGTGGTGGGAGGCACCAGACAATATTTATTGCCCTGCCCCACAGCCCTTGCTAGCCTGGGCTGCCAGAGATGTGGCACTGCAGAGGGGCTGTGGGAGGCCTTCCCCAGGAGGCTACAAAGGCAGAGAGAGGCTGGCTGCTCTTCAGCATGTGCCACCCAGATACACAGCATCCATCACCAGATCTGGGAGGGTGTTAGGCTCCCCAGGCGTGTTTACAGGGGACTGTTTACAGTTTACAGCCCATTTGCTATGGAAAAGCTGAGGAAGAAGGGACAGCTTGGTAGCCCAGTTAGCATGCAGGAGAGGGGGTCCCCCAGATGTTGGGTCCCCCCTGTCCTCCCTCACCTCCTGGTATCCTGGATATGTTCCCACAGCTACATTAGAACCCGTCATTACCTATCTTGGGGCCCGTCTCTTGCTGTCATCTTGTGTGGCAAGAGTCAGCACAGGTCCCAGCAAGTCTTATGGCAGCTCTCCGTCTGGAAAGCAAACAGAAGATTTTATGGGAAAGTGAGAGACACAAGCCAGGCAGGGGCAGCACTGGTTTTAACCCCAACCCATGGTGTCAGTAAGTGTTCCACAGTACTGAGAGTCGAACACCAACCCAGAAAATGACAAGAGGACAGTGCAGGAGCTTTGGAAACCTGCAGCTCAGTGTCCTTAAGCCAAGGCGTTGTGACACACAGCCTTATTTTGCTGCCCGGGCACAGCAAGCCTTTCCTCTGAAACGAAACTGCTTTCCCGAGATACCCAGGCTGCTCATGCTGGCTGCCCAGCTGCTTGCAGCAGGCTCTTAAGGGATTTGTGAGCCTGCAGCTCTCTGTCCCCAGTCCTGGGGCTGTGAGTGAAGCATGTGCACAGTGGGCTGTGTCTGCCCCGCCTGCCCGCCCCAGCTCCCTCCAACGCCCGGGGCTCGGTGGCACAAAAGACACATTTATTTCAGCAGCCTGTCCGGCCAGAACCAGCAAATACCCCGTTTCCAATTCCACTTCCCTGGGCTGTCACAGCCCTTTCCTGGGTCACCTTGAAAAGTAAAGGGCGTCCCTGGCACTGCTGTCCCCTCCCGGGCACCCACCGCTCCTTTTTTCCCGTCACCACCTGCCCAGATGCTGTACCGCTCCAACATCGCTCTGAGAGCCGCGGAGACGTGACCCCCAGAGCCCCGAGAAGGGACTTTCCCTCGCCGGTGACCCCCCTCTTCCCGAGGCAGAGCGGGATTAGCCGCCAGGAGGAACCGCAGGCCTGCCTTGTCCTTTTCCAGTCCGAGCGGCGCAGCATGGGGTGCTCCGGCGCTTCTCCCAGGGCTTCACCTGCAGCGGGGCTGCCGGCGCCGTGTCCCCGGCCCCCCTGGGACATGCCCCGCGGATGCCTGCTCCAATGCCGCCCGCAGCATCCCTACCGGCGCCCTGCCAAGTAGGGCGGAGGAGGAGGAGGAGGAAGAGCAGACAGCAGCATGCTGGGATCTGTAGTCCCTGCCAGCCCCAGCACGCACTGAAGGCACCGCAGCCCGTTCCTGGCGCAGGTGCCTGTGGGGTTCTGGGCACAGCTCGCCTCCTCCGGTAGGATCCTGCAGGCTGAGGAGTCTGAGCTACGATGGAGCCCAAACAGCCGGTAGGATGTGGAGAAGGATTTTGGAAGCCCCTTGGACCGCTTGGGAAATACAGTGCAGGACAACAGGATGCCTGCAAAGAATCGAGGGCTCTGCCAACTCGGCAGGTGCCACCCTGTTGATGTCGGAGCCATCTGCAGCACCACTCCCCTGCCTTCCCTTGTGAGCCATCCGGGCTTCCAGAGAAAACATCCCCAAATCCCCTCCTGGCAGCTTGCCAGTGCCTCTGCGGAGAGGAGACATCCTGACCCGGGATTAGCAGAGGGATCTGCAAACGCAACTGCTATCCCGTCACACACAGAAAACCCCACCGGGGTGACTGCTTGTCTCCAAGCAAACAGATCTCAACCCAAAATAGGCAAGATTACCTCAGCTTCCCCCGTGGGTCCCCAGCAAGCCCTCAACAGGCTTCCCCTTGCCAGCCAAGCCGCTGATCCCCCTTCCAGCCCCCACCAGATCATATCGCTGTCCCTAGAAAGAGAGGCAGGGACCGACCCCAGAGACATACCTGGGAGAGAGGACAGAGCCAGGGTGAGCCCTGTGTCCAGAGTATTTGAAGGCAGTGTCCCCCTGCTTCCACACCCCCCGCCCTTGGGGGTGAGTGGCGGGCCCTGGCTCAAGTCACGGGGGCAGGAGCCCTGTGGGTCTAGCGGCGCCCGCGGAGGAGTAGAAGGGGTATCGGGTACCAGAGCTGGCACACAGCCCAGGTCCTGCTGTCCAACCACGGAGGAACACAAGAGTGCTGAGGAGGAGATGGCAGGAGCCAGGGCTGTCGGGGAAGAGGCAGGGGGCGTCGGGAGTGCTGGGGCAGGACTCTGGGGGCTGCTGGGTGCTCCACCATGCTGCTTTTCCACCGCCTCCCGCTTCCGTCTGGAGTGCCCACATCCCTGTGTCATGAGCCCAACCTCCTTGGCAAGCACTGCCCGGCCCGCAGCCTCCTGCCTGCTCTGTTTGTTTTCTGTCTCACTTTGCTAAATGCCTCCTAATTTTTTCCACAAAGAGACAGTGCCTGCCAAGGGCAGCAGGAAAGACTTCCAGCTGCTGGCTGTTAAAAGGAACCCTACAACAAACAGAAAAGGTTACATGAACCAGCACCAGCAAAAGGTGGCAACGCTGCTCCTACCTGGGGAGCTGCCCTACCCGATGGGACATAGGAACAGATGATGCTTTTCCAGCTGGCACAGCACAGCTCCAACCTCCCCCTGCAGGAGTCTGCGGGTGTTTAGCCCAGCCACCGGCTTGGTGGCTGCACATCCTGAGGGACACAGAAAAGGAGGAGCAATGTGGGGCCTTGGCCTAAGGACATCCCTTTTGTTCCTGGGCATAGACCAGTCTGTCTTAACCTCATGGAAGTGATGTGTAAGCAGAAGAAGATCACAAAGACCGGGCTTAACAAACCGTAAGCTAGAACATTTGAACAGGTACAAACGAGACAGCACAATTTTAATTGCCCATTCATGACACACAAAGGCTGTGACAGCTGCTAAGTGACACCCTCGGTGGCAATGTGCTGCCCCATTGCCAACCAAGCCCTGGGAGCTGACGGCAGCGCCAACTGTCACCAAAACTGCCTAACCTCTGCAGAAAAACTCGCACTGCAGGACAGCCACACCTGCAGGCAGCCATTTGTCACCTGGCTTTGGACACTTCCTTACCTCTCCCTTTCCCCGCATCACCTTTTCCTCTGTTCCTGCTGCCTTCACCAAGGGTGAACAAGTGCATGCTTAGTTTCGCATTCGAGCCATTCCCTGGTGCCATGTAGGCATGCTATGGCACCATGGAATTACACCCAGAAACACCAGCTTTTTAAAGAAAAGCCATTTACACCACACCAACTGTAGAAGTGTCCTGGGGGTCTATAGCCAAGGGGTTGCCAGCAGATTCACTGGCAGACCTCATGTCCTCCTGACACCACTTGTCACGGGATCACTTTGCAGAGATAATGTCAGTACTTCCTCCAAGCATGGCCAAGATGGGACAGGACCAATCGCCTCACCAGCCTTTCACCCCATCCCCTATGTCTGCTTGCCCACTGGGCGACACCAGAGTTCTCCTGCCAGGAAGGCTGACCCAGGGGCCCCTCAAGGTTTATCTGCAGGCACAGAACAAGCCCAGCACAGGTATGCAAATCACATGAAACCTTGGTGGCCATGACTCATCTGGAAGATAGGAAACACTTAGGAGAGATTCATGAGATTTCATATGCGTGCCTGAACTCTGACTATGCTGCTTGTGGATCCTCCTACCTTGGGCTGGGGTGCAGGGAATTCCACTTCCTTCAGTCACCAGCTTGAGGACGCCCGCTTGTATTTCACAAGACAGATGAGTGTGTACAGTTATGCACCACTATTGTGGTGCTGAGACAAAAACAAGCCCTCCCAAAACAAGGGTAGGCAGGTGCCTTGAGTCAAAGCAGAGGCTGGTCCAGCTCAAAGGCTGGTCTCCATCAGAGGGCAAAAGCAAATGCTAAGAAAGAGTAAATGTGGCACGGGTACGGACTAACTGCCGGACTGTTCCCCCAGCCTCTGAGCTGGAAAGGACATGATGTTCATTGTTTTGTAGCCATGGTGGGTTTCACTTCTGTGAAATCCTGCTTCCCCCTTCAACTCAGGAGCTCCTAGGAGGGGGCAGCAGCTCTCCCCACGTGCGGGGCCTCACCAGGGCTCCCTTGCCTTCAAACATCAAAGGGGGGATGAACATTGGAGTGGCTGCTTTACAGACCTGCGTTGTATCCACCCAACAGCACATTTTCCAAACAGAAATTACAGCTCACTTAGTCATTCAGGCATGCCTCCATGCCTTCAGTCCTCCTTGCTGCTTTTCTCCAAACCTTCCCTGCTCCTCTCAATCCTTCCAGAGATGCTGGTGCTGGGGACACATAGGGACTGTGTGGGGGTGAGACACCAATTTGAAGAGTGGCACAAGGCTTTCCTGCTTTGTAACTGGGAAAGATGATTCAGTGTGCCTTTTCATGCACACTGAGCTATCTGAAATAGCCCCAGGCCCTGCTGTGAGTGGCCTGGCTCATGGCTGGCTCAGTACATAATCTTGTTTGTGGATCTGGGGCTTCTTCCCTTCCCCCCTTGTCTATCACTTGATCTTTATCTCAACTGAATTTCAGCTGCCTGGTGTTGTAATGGTTGTCAGTACTCCTCCTATCTGGCACTTGTCCCCATGAACCTGAGTAATCCAATCACCTCAGCAAAGCCAATCTCATTGCTCATTCTCTTTTCCAGGTCACTCATGAATGTGCTGAAAACACATGCGACCAGTGCAAAGATCTCTTTTCACTGCAAAAACTGACTGCTGACTCCTACACCGTCCTTCCTGTTTTCATATTAATTATGGAGCAAGTAAGGACTTTCCCTCTAGACCAGCAAGTTCCCTTAAAAACTGGGCTGAAAGCAAACTGGGAATTTTTTTGGGGAAGCACTTTTGTGGGCACTCTGAGCCCAGACTCCCTAGGGAGTGCTGCTCCAATCCTGGGGCTGCTCCACAGGAGCCTCCCCACCCGCCCACAGGCCCTGTCCCTGCAGACACCCAGGACATGCAGCAGATTCAGCAGTCGGCTTTTCCCTGAAGTTCCTTCAGCCCTTCTTAGAAAAGAACGTCAGATCTTTCCCTCCTCCCAGTCCCTAGGGACTGGAGCAGTTGCAAATGAATGACTAGAGGCCACACGTCACAACCAGCTGCTTCATCCTCCCTTTCCTTCTGAGGAACATTGCCTGGCCCAAGACACTTTTTGCTGTTTACCTTTGCTTTCTAACCTTTCCTCTGCAGATGCTCTGAGGAGCCCCCCAAAGGAAGGTGGAAGAAACTGCTCAGGGTCTGGTAGGGCTAACAGTGAGGTAAAAACTTCATCTGTCTTTTCTGCTATGGCCTCTTCCTGATCCTCATCACTCCAACATCCTGTAGCAGGTTTCTTAGTCCTGGAGTGCTTTATGAGTGGTTTCCATCAGCAAGCTAATAGCATTTCCTCTTCTTCTTCTCTCTGCCTGTCAGTAAACAGCCTTGTGACGCCATCTGCTCTTCCAACCCTACTTTCCATGCCTGCGTCCTGAGGAGAGAGCTTAGCAGGGGAGCAGGAGGGAGCAGGTATTGCTGCCTTCTCCCTTGACTTGCAGTCTTGCAAAGTGCTCTGCTTTGCCAGGGCTTGGCCAGCAGAAAAAAACCTCTTACAAGGTGCTCTGTGCAGCACCCTTGCCCCACAGAATGAGGGTCCCTGGGCAATGTTTCTGACCCATTTCACCTCACTCCCTCCACTCCTCCATGGACAAGAGGAGAGGCACCTTTAAACCCTCTCTGCCTTTGGGCTTGCTGCACGAGCAGCCAGCACAAACTCCTCACAAAGCAGCAGCTGTGGATACTGACCCTGCTCCCAGCACTTGCCCTTATCTCAGATGCCGGGTGGTGCAGGGGGAGCAGTCAGCCCTGGTGTGTTTTGAACTTCGTAGACCAACCGGCTGCAAAGTCCCTTATCTGGAGAGTTCAAGGAGCCCTGAGAGGCTCCCTGGGGGCCCTTGCCCCAGGCAGGTAAATCGATCCGGGCGGGACTCCAGTACTGTCCCTGAAGGGCTTCACACCAGGTAGAGAGCAGAGGACAGTGACAGGGCAGAGCCAGCCTTAAAACTACCCCAGGTGGCACATCTGGGACAATCCCACCCATTACTGAGTCCCAGGAAGCCCTGGAGATCCACCTCTTCAGTGGGGCACGTGAGTGGGTTCCCAGCCCTGACTGTTATGGGTCAAATGCCATCGATGGCAGCCCCACGATGAACCCACACACCACCTCTCTCCTCAGCACATGGCAAGTGCCCAAGCCCAGGTGCAATCTAGTCCCTGGCCAGAGAAAACCCCCCAGGAGCAGAGATGGGTGCTCCTGCCCAGCATCAGACGCTGCAGAGGGACATTGTAATGTCACAGCAACAAGCTTACCAGAAGGGCAGGGTGGTCCCAGCCCCTTGCTCCTTCTCACTTCAGGCCGCAGGACGATGCAGGGACAATGCAGCCTTGGGAGAGGTAGGAAAAGCCCCACAAATATCGGAGCCGTTGCCTGCTCCAGGGCTGGCGGTTTGGGGATTCAGGAGCAGATACAAGTGCCTGGGGGCGGGCAGGAGCATGGGGGAACGTCATTTATGAGCAGGCGTCAGAGGAGAGATAAGCTGGATCTCAGGAGACTGTTTGCAGGAACAGGATTCTTCCAAGAAGCTGGTTTCTTTGATGGCACCCGCTTAGGCTGCCCTCCCCAGGGAAAGGACTGTCCCTCCAAGCCACAACCCCAACTGGCTTCTTGGGAGGCTGTGGAAGGAGACACGTTTTTCCAGGGCTAGTTTCAGTCTCCGTTTCTTGGAAATTTAGAAAAATAAAGACTCTTTCTCCCAAGGGCAGAGGGAGGGGTTTACTCAGGGCTTTACTCAGTACAGCTGCAAAAGCCTCAAAGCCCAGGCAGAAACCACCTCCAGGACCTGGATGGTGCTTCCAGGAAGCTTTCAGCACATCCAGGAGCTGCAAGGAGGTGGGAAGGGGCAGAGGGTGACCCACTATGGGCATGCAGAGCTCACACCAAGCTCATGACACCTGACCATGGCTTCTTGAGGGACAACCATGGGTTTAGGGAGAGCCTGGGGATGTCTTGCCCCAGACATTCATCCTCGTCCAGCAATCCTCTGCAGCCAGCAGACCCTCACAGCCCATGTCTGCAGGGCTACTCCAAGTCCCCAGGGGTGCCAGGATGGCCAGTGGAGGAGCTGTCTGGGGGCCATGGGGAGGGGAAGTGCTGCGGGAAGGGGTACTTCCCTGGAATCGATCTGGGGGCTGCAGCAGGAAGAAGCACAATGGCAGGAAACCACATTTCTGCTTCCAAATGGAGAAAACCTTACAGGACACCTGGGGAGAACAACCAGACATAATTAATGTAAAATTCAGCTGGGAGCACAAGGAGCTGCCAGAGGCAGCCCCGAGCTGGAAGTGGGTCCTCCTTGCATGGAAGAGCCTGGGTCTTGATGCAGTAGTGCCACAGGCCACCACATGCCAGGACAACCATGCACAGAGGACAAAGGCAATCCCAACCATGCACAACACAAGGCACAGTTATGGCTCTTGCCTGCCCACAGCCTGGCTATCCCACAGGCAGGTCCTTATTTCCACCCAGTCAAGTGGGAAGAGAGATGCTCCCTGGTGGGCTGGGACAGCACTTAGGTAAATCCCCTTGGGATGTGGCTGTCAGATGCACCTCTTTTGCATTAGCAGCTTTCCCCCTCCCTGCATTCATGGTTGCTCAAAAGGAATCCCTGTCTCTCTCTGCACCATGGTATCTTGGTTGGCCACACCTTGGGCAGCAGCTAAAGCAGGTCAGAGGGATGGGCTGAGCCTACAGGACTAAGACCCACTTCCCCTTCATGTCTGCAGCTGAGGGGAGCAAAGGTGAGACAGGGAAAAAGGAGTCCACAGCAAAACAGGATGAGACCAAAACAGCTCTTAGCCAGACAAGTCTGAAGATAAAGACTCACTGAATGTGTGGGAGGAAACCCAGGGACTAGGATCCCACAGCTGAGGAATGAAGAGGGGTAAGATGAATTTTTCCATAGCCTGCCATCTCCTGGACTTGATAGGGCCATGTCTACCAACATCTGGCACCCCCGAGGGTGCTGGGATGTAGAGTGGAGATGATTCCCCCTTCATTGCTTCATGTTCCTGGCTCCAGGACTGAGCTCAGAGCTGGCAGACCCAGGAAGGAGTCAGGCCAGGAACAACATAAGGAAGCTGAGCATGGACAAACCTGCACTGAGGGTCTGGAGGAGAAGGATGGAGACAGTTTACATTCCATTTGAGAAGTCCTCAAAGAGTCCTGCTGTGAGGGGCAAGGCAGAAGGAGCTTGGAGGGCACAGCTTAATCACTCTCCCACCCCAAATTCTACACTGCCCTTTACAGGAACTCCTTTCCCCAAGGAGAGTCTGAGCCCTCACTCACTTGTCCCCAAAACAGGGGTGCTTCTAGAAGAGCAGGAAAAGCCAGCAGCCAACCAGCAGTGAGAGCACCTGCCTGCAGCAACCCCCTGCCCACTGCCACCTGGCCACCTCCTGCACCCAACAGCACCTCCACCTCCCAGGAGAGAGGCTGTCCTTCCAGCTCTGGCTCCCTCCTCTATGTAGCCAGATTCAAAGGTGCAGAGTTGGCAGGATCCTATGCAGACAAGGGCTGCCCAAACCCAGTGGGAGGTGCTGAACTGCTGTCCCCTGAGAAGGTGGTAGAGCATCCCCAGGGCTGGACAAAGTGAGCCTTGCTATTGCGCCTGGACAGCCCAGCAGAAGGCTGCAAGTCCTGTTTGGGATACTGGCCCAGGAGCAGAGATCATTTTGCTCCCCCTCAGCAGTTTTTTGGAGACTGGTCTGGGCTGCACAGCTGTTTGCAATTTAGTGGAGGACAGAGAAACGAAATCGGAGCCAGAACAACACAATCTTCCCTTGGTGTCACCATCTCCCCACCTTCCAAAATTCGGAGAGGAAATTCCTCCCCACTGAGCAGCAGGCCCCTTGGCAGAGGATGGGACAGACATGCAGGAGCCAATCACCACTGGCATGTGGTGAGTCAAGGTTGACTCTGTCCTCTGCGTGTCCCAGTGGCCAGGACAGAAATACATGGGCTATTTTGGGTCCCCACAGACCAAAGGAGCTTTTCGCTTGTAGGCCAGCTCAGAATAGGGGCCCTGGCTGACCGCTGCTTTTGGCATTAAATGTCTCAGCCCTGCTGAGAAAGGGGACGGTGAGCACAAAAGCAGGTTTTGGGACCTGTGTGCTGTCTGTTTGTCAGCCAAATGTCCTGCCAAGATCCTGCTCACTGCCCGGACAGCCACAGCATCTTGCAAATCCAAACTGGCTTCAGATGCTAAATGCAGCTATTTCACAGAGGCCCTACTCCAGAGACAGGGAGTGTGTATCACCCCCTCACCTCAAAAACCCACTTTGTCCAAGCCAAGGGGCACCCCACAATCCCCAGGAACAAAAGGAAGGAGAAGGGATGGATATCGTGTCTGGGTCTGCTTGTGCCAAATCCACTCACTTCCAAAGCTGCAGCCATTTCCAAAGAGTGGGGTAAAGCTGTCCCCACAAGTCCCAGGAGTTGGAGAGACTCGAGGAGCCTGCACATTTCCCAGCAGGGTAGATGCTGCCTGCTGAGATCTGGGTTTGCCATATCCCTGCTCTGTGGCAGACACAGAAGAGCTGTGTGGGCAACACACGATCTGTGGACCGAGGAGTGGAAAGCCAAGGAGGCAACGTGCTGTCAGTGATGTGGCGCAAGCAAAGGAGCGGAGCAAACACCCAGGGCAGAGGCACCATCTCTGGCACCCTCCTCCCTGAATAACTCAGCTTCCCCAAAGAGCCTGGCAGGACTGAGGTCTCACATGAGGAGGAGCCAAAGCAAGACTTGAAGCAGACGCCTCCTTCGGAGCAAATAAGTCAGAACCCAAACCTCCCACCCTTGGCAATGGCCTTGGCTAAACAGCGGCAAACAGGAAAATCTTTATGCAAGTAGGATCAGGCAGGGAGACCAAACAGGAGGTGGGACCGCTGTGTCTGCCCAAATGCCATCAAAACAGAGTCTCACACACAACCAACAATAACAAGCCCAGCCACAAGTTGGGAAAGAGCAAGTCACATCCCCCTCCAAATCCCAGCCTGTGCTGCTACATCCGTGCAAACAGCCACCGCCCATTGTGCCACAGCCACATCGCGACCTGTCTGTCACCTTGAACATCCTCAGGATGTCTCAGGGAAGCACAGAAAACTCTGGATGAGAGCCACCAAGTGTTCTGCTCTTGTGGAAATGGCACTTTGCAGCCACTGGCATTGGCTGGCAGGCTCCAGCAGCCTCTCAGCCTCCGCAGATGAATGTGGGGAGCAGAGGAGATGAAAGTGCCTCAAGACACCCTGCTGGGAGACCCAAGGTTACAGCAGCCTCCACTGAGGTTGCTGGCCATCTGGCCAGCTATGCTCTCAGGGCTTGCCTAGGTGGATGCTGATGTACTTCCACAGTGATGCCAGGTGACAGGGAGCCCAGAGCCTGAGCCTTGCTGAAGCAGTCCCTTGATACACTGCATGCCCTTCACAGCCACAGGGAAGGAAGGGAGGGACAGCAGACTTGTGTGTTGAGTACCAAATGCCAGGCTCTTTACTGATGCTGGGTTTTGTTTCTGGTCAAAGGCTTCACTACTGGAGCAGGCCCAGCTGCAGAGCCCAGGCAGGGGGAGTGCAGTGCTCTTCAGCACCTTCCTCATCCCCCTGCAAGGCATGGATTCTGACCCACATCACATGGGCACCCCATAGCCACTGCCTCCAGCCCTGTTGAGGAACATGCTGGCAGATCAATGTCCTGATGTGGTTCACCACATAGACATGCCAGCCTTGCCACGAGGAGTGGGTGTGAAGACGAGAAGGAGAAGCTGCAGGGTAGGGTGGATCACTTCATAATAGCTTGGCTGTGTTGCCGTTGGTCTTTCTCCTCCTGTGGTTAATGGATAACACTCCTGCTTTTGCCAGGATACCATGAAGACCCACCCAACCCTGCCATCCTCAGCCACAGCCCAACGCCTACATAACCCACTGGGATGAAAGCACCATGCACTGTGTGCACCCTGCAGCAGTGGGCTCCCTGTGGGGGCTGAAGTCCAGTCCAGAGCAAATACCATCCAGGGAGCTGAGGGTACAGCACTGAGGGAGGAAAAAAAACTGGAATTGCCTCCAACTTGGTCCTGAGACCAGGAAATGACAACGCCCGTCGCGGATAGAGCAGGCAAGGCAGACAAGGCTGGCATCTCCTTCAACCCTGAGCCTTGGGTAGGACTGAGAAGCCAGATCTGTCACCAGTCCCTCCTGCCTCCCTGGCTCTTCCCAGGGGTTATCACCAAGCTTAAAACAGGGATGTTTCTCTCACGAGGGTTTACCATGACCATGAACAAAAGCTACAGCAAAACTCCAAAGCCCTGATGGGCTTGAGCCAGGTGAACAGGCCCTCAGCTGCAGGTGTAAACTGTGTCTGTGCTTGGATGTGCTGGGCAAAATGAACCAGGCAGGGATGAGGACCGTGTTTGGAGCCACACCTTGGGCAGCAGGGGACATGCCAAGCAGGGCAACCCAAGCAGGACACCCTTCTCCCCAGCAGCTCTGCAGGAGGCTGGAGCCAGTTCAGTGTCAGTCTGGGGACACAGGTACACATTCAGGTTGATAGCCTGCCCTTGGCCCAGCACGACTGATGACACAGTCCTGCTGTGGTGACTGAGCCTCAGTAGGTGGCCAGAGCAGGCTGCTCAGCAGGTGGGAGGTTGATGGCACAACCCTCCAGTCCCACTGCTGCTATCCACCCAGTCACAACCCTCCCAGCCCTGCTCTTCACCTCCAGTCCCTGTCCGCCTCCTCCCTTTGCAGCTTCCTGGTCTGGACACTCCATGAACTTCCAGCTGGAAATTTCACAGTGAGGTGCCTTCCTATCAGACTAGTCCTAAAGGAAATGAACTAAAGCAGGTCTCACTGGCAGTTGTGTGGTGGGAAGAACCAAGAAGGCTCTGTGGAAATCTGCCTGACTTCCTGCTGACAGCTTCTGCATGAGCCACCAGGCAGGCAATAGGTCTCTGCTCCCTTTTGGCCCCAAGGAAAGTTGGTCTCCTGGAGATGAAGCCTGGCTGTGCTCACCCACGGCTTAACCAAGAGGCTGAAAGGTAGTCTTGAGCACTGCACCCAGAATGCCAGGCTCACCAATTTGTGTCACAGTTAATCCATGATAGAGAGCTTTGAGCCTTCCCTTTCTTGGGGACTGGTGAGACCAGGAAAAAGCCTGCTCCAAGCAAGAGCAGGACCAAAAAAGAGGTCACAACAGTGACTTTTTCACACCATTGCCATCAGCAATGAAAGTACCAAAGACTTATTAGCATTATTCCTACACAACAGCTTCCCTTGTCTCACGGGAACAACAACCCTCAGATGCATTCCTCATGCAGCATCACAGCTCCTCTCCCACACCGGGACCCCAGAGCAGCCCATGTACAGCCTTCCCCCTAGCTAGATCCACGGAATCTGCAGTGGGAGATGGGGTGCAGTACTGTGCTGCAGTCTCAGCTGAGGCACTGAGACCCTCCAGACCACACATCCTGATATAACCAATCCCACCCAAACTCTGCCCTTACTCTGCATCCTTCTTTCCCCATCCCTCCTCTTGCACAGTCTTAACTTAAGAAGCAATTAGTCTTTATAGCACTGCTTAATCAAATTAAAATAGCTGTGTGGATGGTAAAACCCTGACTCCTGCCCAGCTGCAAATGCCTGTAGCTTATTTTGCGCAGTGCTTTGGGCCTCAGCCTGTTGGCAGCTGAGTACGAGTTAGCACGGAGATGAGACTCTGAGAGCCGGCACTCCTGCAGCCCTAAGCGGTGCAGTGCTGGGCTGGCAGGAGTCTCAGGACAGAGCCTGGTGTTGGGAAGGCTCAGGAAGGCACAGGGAGGTGAGCAAGGTTTACACTGTGGGGTCAGTAAGGAGTTGGCAAGGACTGCAAACAAACAGAATTCCATGGATGAGAGCGGGCGTTGCAGCTTCCGTAACACTTGCCAAGGGCCTGGACGTTAACACTGAACAAAAACAACCAACATCTACGTGTGTCCCATGGAAACCACCACAAGTTGTTTGCTGGCATCCTAAAGCCAGTGGCCAGTGCCCTCCCATTTGGACATGGCACACAGCTGGTCCTGGGCTCCCTCTATTGCAATGGGCTGGTGCCTAAGCCCTGCCTCTGCCAGGAGAACTGGGAATGAAGCTGGGCACTGAAGAAGGTGCAGCACGGGAGTGGGTGAACGGGTGCCTTGTCCTCTGCACCCTGGTTTACCCCCATACCACAGCAAGGAATAAGACAGGTCAGGCCAGGGCAACAACAAAGCCCATGGCTCATCTTCAAAGAGGAAGAGGCTCATTAACACCTCCCAGCCCAAGATAATGAGAGCAGGGATGCCATACTGGGGAATTGATGCCAGTAGTTAATTATGCAGCTTGGTGAGGAATGGAGAAGAGGGACAACTGCAGGATGGAGGTACCGTACTGTCTTGTGTGCCGGTGCCGCATCTGCTGA
The DNA here is from genome assembly GCA_024734555.1 of Trochalopteron elliotii. NCBI lineage: Eukaryota > Metazoa > Chordata > Aves > Passeriformes > Leiothrichidae > Trochalopteron > Trochalopteron elliotii. The sequence goes on from JANPWX010000045.1 coordinate 4,761,531, forward strand.
TTTAAGCTGAACGGAGTTTCTTCAGTCTCCTCACTCCAGGTATCTGGTACAGCCTCCACCTCTTGTCTGCACTAGTTGCGGAGGGACAAATCATCCTGCAAAGCATCTTCTGGGGCTGATGTTACAGCCCTTATTGCCAAAAACAAAGTGCCTCTGCTCTATGAAAATCTTTTTAGTGAGCCAAAAGCAAGCCTACCTGTCTTTTCCAGGAGCAAAAAACAATGGCAGGAGCGCTTTGGAAGGCGTATGTGTGGCGTCAGCACTGGACTGACATTATCAATGGCCCATGAGCTGCACAAAGACAACCAGTGAACCCAAGGGGAAAGCATCCCTGCACAGTCACACCCTGAGACAGCTTTGTAGAGAAGGCAGGCTCAAGGGAACCTGAGGCTGTCCAGCAGCTTGGAGGTGCTGGTGAATGGAAACAATGCCACCAAGCTGGGATGCAGTGCAGAAGGAGAGTGGGATTTCCCGTGTCAGCACTCACAGAAGTCCCTCAACTGTGTCTGCTCACAACAGGCAACTGAGGGGCCATTGGGCTGCTTTCTGATTCAGAGCAGCCGGGAAGTGCATCCAGCTGTGGCCAACAGCTGCACAAATTCCCCCTGCAGCCCCTAGCCCTGGGATCAAGGACACAGGCTTTACTTGTCTGGGATCCCACAGCTCAAGGGCTTAGCCGCTGTTGCCTTCCCACACAGTCTGCAATTCCACAGCCCATTCCCGAGAGGCAGATGGGAGCGCTGCTGAGTACAGGCAGGGACTGTGTTGGTCTGGCAATATTAGCATCTAGCAGGGGTGTGAGGCTCAGGTTTAACTACAGGGGTGAGGAGGACAGCACAAAAGGGCTCTACAAGGAGCTCTTGGGACTTCTGCCTGGACTAGGCTCTCTATTAACGCTGACGGCTTACTCAGGAGTGGAAAGAAGCACTCATTGAAATCATCCACACTATCCCACAGCCAACTGGGAGCATTTTCTTGAGCAGGACCTGGAGCAACCTCGACCCAGCAGTTTCTCTGCCAGCCAAGGGGGCTGTGCCCCACTTCTCGCACAGCAGCACATGGCACCCTGCCCACGCACCTGCCAGGGGCCCACAGCACACCCGCCGGCTAAGGCATGCTGGCAGACTCTGCCGTGCACACGTGCACTGCTCGGCAGGGATGTGCACCTCTGCCGCCGGAGGAGCGCGGCGCAAGTCCTGCATCCCAGGTATCGGAGCACCACTGCGCTTTGCATTCCCAGAGCCACGCGCTGGCCGCTCTGCATCCCCAAAACCACACGCTCTCCCCGCGGCAGTAACTATGAAAGGGTATTTGTACTTGCCGTGCAAGGTAGCAAGGAAGACCCTCCCCCGAGAAGCAGCATCTATGCCTCACACACCCCCCGCCCCGTCCCCCAAGCCGCGGCTCACTCGCGCCTCTCCCCGCGCTGTGGCGCCAATCCTGAGCTCGGGGTATCTCCCGGCGCCCTCTGAGGGCTCCCCACGCACCCGGCAGCTTTGAAACGCCGCGCCGAGCCTCGGAGGGGAGCGGGGTGGCCAAAAGCTCGGCGACTTGGAGCCAGTACCTCGAACGCGAGCGCCCACCGGCTCCGGCTTGCTGTTCCCCGCTGCGGATGGGAGCCCGCCGCCTCTTGCCGCCTTCAGTGCTGCCACGCGGTTCCCGCGTGCGAGAGGCGGGGGGTATCCCGGCTTCCCGCCCATTTCCCGCCCCCCCTTGCCCCCGGGATAAAAAGGGGTAAGAGGAGCCGCGACCCCTCCCCGAGCACCGGTGCGCACTTCAGGCTGCACCCACCTGCACAGCGCTCTCCGCACCGCCCTGTCTTCTACTGCGGTCCCTTGCTGGGCCCGCCTGTCCCTGGCTCCCCCCATTTCCGCGCCTACTGCATCTTCCTCCACGCCCCGCAGGTGGCGGGAATTCTCCGCGGGTCGGAGGTTACACACACACACACATATATAAATATATATATTTATACATACTTATATATTATATATTTTATACTATATATATGTAATATAAATGTATATTATATATATAACATACTATATATTTTTATATTTTTAATATATGTATATAAAAAAAAACTTTCTTGAGTTAGTGATCTAGTGGGTGTCATCCCTGCCCATGTCATCCTTAATGATCCTTAAGGTCCCTCTCAACCCAAACCATTTCCGATGCTCTAAGTCACAGAGAGGATTAAAGACAGCTTTTTGCACTGTGTATTCGTGGTGGTGCTACCCAGGATGGGAGGCAATGTGCAGAGCCCTGTGAACCTCAGCAATCCCTTCATATTCGGAGGATAGAAGTACCATGTGTAGTCAGTATCCAAAGGGCAGGCAAAAGCTCTAAGATTACTTAGAGCTTCCTATCTCTCTGTAACTGGTATCTGCTCCGCTGTGATAAAAGGCTGTTGCTCAGCTGTAGTGCAAACGTGGAGGATTTCTCAGGTACTTTGTCCCCTAGCAAAGGTGAGTGCACCTGAATTTAACCTTATATTCATGCGGTTAAGCAGTCACAGAAATATTTTTTATGTAGCTGGGCTTTTAAAGGAAAACAGAGCCCTCCTGGCTCTCTCCCTACATTGTGCTGTGCAGGAGCAGGCAGTGACACCAAAAAGTCCCTGCAGCAGCTTTGACCATTAAAATATTTGTTCCATTAATAAACAGCCTCAGAAAATTCTCTGCAGATGGTGATCAGTTTAAGTTAGAAATTAAAACCAGAAGTTAAAACACCCCCGAAAGCTCTGGCAGATTCTCATTCTCACGCTCTCCCAGCAAGATGATCTCTAACACACATCTTCCTGCAGAATCCAAGCACCAAGCTTGTATTTTAAGACAGACCTACAAAACATTGCTACATAAGCAAAAAGTCCTCAAAACCCAAGAAAAAGGCAGTGGTAACAGGGCTGAGACAGCTACCGGTGCTTTCTGATCTGCAACAATGACACTGCGGAGTGTCACCCTGAGGAAAAGACCTCTTCACTGATCTACTCAGTTGCAGCCTCCACAGCTGGGTCTCTCCCTCTGCACTGGCCATAGATATTTGTCATGGTTATGGGCTTCTGGGGTCAGATAGTAGGGTACACTAACAACATGAGCAGAGCAGCAGACAATGCTGCCAGATAGTAAGACAGGAGGCTCTTTTCTTAAATTTAAGATCCATATCAGATCAAATTAAATTTAAAAGCTCTCATCTCCAATTAAAGCTCTCAGGCTGCATCTCCCAGGCAATGACAGATCCAAGCCTTGGGCCTGTCTTTTCTCAGCCCCCTATCTGTAAGCCATTCTGATCTGGAAGGTCTTTCTGGTTAAGCTGCAACACAGACAAGATCTCTCCTCTCCCCACCTTGCCTCATCTTTCCTCTCCTCTCCTATCTCCTCTCTTCTTTGTAAAATCCAAACAAAACAGAAAAGCAAGGACGCCTGCTTGGGATGTCTTATGTCACCTCCTCTCTAGCTTGGAGATGTGCCATTTTGTCACCCACAGAGCCCCAAAAGTTTCCTTGGTAGTCCCTGGAACATGGATGCCACAGCAGCTTGGGCACCATGTTTCTCCTTGTGATATCTACATTTGCTGCTCAGCAGCATGAGCTAAAATTTGAGCATCTCTACAATTTTTTTTTTCTGTAGAAGCTCCAACTTTAGCACAGACTAAAAGCTGTGAGAACCAACTCCCTCAGGAAACCTGAGCACAGGGTCCAGACTGGCGCCGCCCAGCCAAACTGACACCTGTGCTTCCAGAAGCCAGGACAAGGCTCTCAGCCTCAACCATTATAACCTCAGACCCCATCGGGAGGAGAAACACCACAAAATTTACCTTTGAGTGGATATTCCAGGAAGTTTCTCCTTCAGGACAGTGTGGGTGTAGCCGCTGCCTCACCCCAGGCTTTCAGCAGCAGGGCGCGTAGCACTTACCATCAACACCAAAGTACAGGATTAAACGTTCTCTAATTTGCAGCTCTGGTCTCGTCTGCACAGCCACGCCCGCAATCACTGGAATCAACCACCTCTCAATAGAGACGCCTCTCACTGGAGATGGAGGGTTTGAAATCCATTAGTGCTGAATAGCTCACTGGTGACCGCAGGCAGACAGGAGGCCAGCAGACAGACCCCAGGGGAGGCACAGAGAAAAGCTCCTAAGCACAGCACCGGCTGCTGGCTGCTTCCCTGCATACACCTCTGCACCCACCCAGCACCAGCTTGCAGGACAGGGTCTAATGATGTCTTCCCTTGAGCAGGCAGGAGACCTGGAGTGAGCAAGACACCATGGGGTGAATAAGGCTAAGTCTGGGAAAGAGTGGGTGTTCTTTAAAATCCAGCCCTGGCTGCTGCAAGACAGGAGGCATTTTGCTCAAAATTCTTTTCTCCATAGAGGCACTTCAGCCCCTTGGGAAGCATGGCTGCTCCCAAGAGTGATGCACGTCTTTGGTTGTGTAATGTCAATGGCAGCATGCAGTTTCAGAGGGGTGACACCTCCTCTACGGTGCACGGGAAGGTAACAAATTGCACAGCCCATAACAACTCATTTATTGCCCCACAAACATGAACCCTTGCTGCAGGGCCAAGTGGCCTTGCTTCATCTTGGCAAAGGTGTTTCAAGAACCCTCTTCTCCCAGGTGACTGTCATGTTATCATCTTCACCTCTGCGTGTACAATAACAAACCTCCTAGAAAAATAAACAGCTACAAAAATAGTCTCTGCTCCAAACTGGAAACAGCTGTGCTTTGCCCTGCACTGGTACTGGGCACACCACTGCATGACCCACAGAGCTAGATGTTTCTCCCCTGTGTAATTCGGGTGAGGAAAAAAGGCAGCCTCAACTGGGGCCCGGGGGCTTGCTGTGTTCCCACCCTCTCCATCCCCAAAGCAGCAGCACAGTGCCAAAACACGCTGCTGCTGTTGGCAGATTGCTGTGCTCCCCAGAGCAAAGGGAGAGAGAAGGCAAGGGAGGAAGGCAGCCAGCAAAACCTCTCCCTTACATAAGGCTGGGAGTCCCACGGACATGCTTCCCAGAACATGCTGGTGGGGCTGAAGCTGCCCAGCCCCTTTGAGTTTTCGTTCTGAAAACTCAAACATGCACTGCAGGCATTGCAACTCTGTCACCTGGAGACCAATTTGTACGCTCTGCTCACAGCTAGTTTGCAACAGGCAGAACAAACAAGCGAAGTGCTCTCCCTTCAATGATGCTTGCTGCCAAACCTTTCACAAAAGCTGCTTGCTTTTTTTATCCCTCCTCCTTTGCAGCAATTCCCTGCTTTAACTAAAGCTATGAAATCCAAAAGCGGAAAACAAACAAACAGCTGGTTTGGAAAGCAAGAGCAAAAAGGGAGATTTATTCCAGGCAGCGGATAATGCATCATAGGAGCTAAAGGAATATTTTTGGTGCCTCTTGGGCAATATGAGTTTTAGGGCCTGAGGAGCTAGGGAGCATTTGCAGGCACTTAATGTTTCCAGAATCCTTTACACTTGGCACCCATGTCGACCATTTTCCTTGGAGATTTGCAAGCACTTTGCAACCATACATTAATTAACCCACCAGCCCTCCTCTGCAATGAGATTTTCCTTTCCCTGTAATGTGCCTGTGCTAGGGACATGGTAAACTGAGGCATGGCAAGGCCATCAGCCTGCAGCAGAGCTGAGGCCAGGGGGCTGCATGCCATCCAGTTCTCCTTGCCATTGCAAAACCACCCTTCCCTTTGCAAGCATGACCCACACTGACTTCATTTCACTCCATTGGATGTTGCCTGCCCCATTCCAAAGGAAGGCACAGGCAGGTCAGCTCACAGAGCCTCTCTGCTGGCCCTCAGTGCCACGGAGCAGAGAAACAGAGAGCCAGTATGTCTGAGAGGCAGAGCAGGCAGACAGGAGTGGAATGGCAAGCAGATCAGCAGCTGTGTCCAATTGCCTGCATGTGTGACAAGGCAGCCGTATGGGGAAAGGGGGAAGAAGGGCATTTTAATCAGTCACATGGAGGGAAACAGAAGATGCTGAACCTCTGTCAAGTGCCAGCAGGTATTAATCTATTGGCCAATAGGGGCAAAAAATCTACTAAAGGCTCCTGGGAATCCAGTTATAACAAGACTACGGTCATCATGGATGCTTTGATAGTCGACAAAGCATCTCAGCCTGTTGCTGAGGTTGGCAAATGGCTCAGGGACTCATCGTTTTAGTTTTGCTATTCCCTTGCTGATCCTGGCTGACCCTGGAGCAAGGTGCTGGCTGAAGAGCTGCTGGCAGACTCTTTTTGGGGTGGGAGATCCCCAGTCACTGCTTGCAGGAATCCTGATGGTGATCCCTGGGCTCTTGGTGCCCTGCCCTGTATTTTGGGATGAGGTGGTAGGGCAGAGGTCATGCTCACCTGATGGCCTGAGCCTTGTTGGGACGAGGTGGGGAAGGGGAGGGCTGCAATACCCTCCTGAGCTCTGCCTGTGGCACAGAGATCCAGCTGGCACATCACCACTTACAGGGAGCCACGCAGACCTCCAGCATCCTGTCGTCCCTCTGCTTTCTTGCACGACTTGACCTGCAGGGATAAAGTCAGGCAGCAGCCTGTGACTTTTTGCTAGTGGGCTGAGGGCAGCAGGAGCTCGCTGCCAGCAGCAGAGCAGCCCTGTGTGGAACCCTGCAAGGAAAGGCAGGGGAGAGGGAGGCCTGGGCTGCCAATCAGCCCCACCACCTCCCCATGCTAAGCATCCCCCTTTGCTGGTAGCACGGAGATGCAATGTGGTGATGCCACTACCCCCAAAGCCCTGGTGAGCAAATGGTCTGGAGACATGACCAGGAAGGGCCTCCATGCGCCTCCAGCCCAGTGGCAGTGGCAGGCCCACGGGTGTTTTCCAGCTGGGCAAGCAGAAACAAATCCCTTTGTCTGCTGATTGGTCACAGCTCAGCAAGGGGCCCGTGGTGCCCACAGGGCTCCTGGGACCTGGCATGGACGGGGGGGTCCAGTCAAGCTCCAGCCCCCCCTCAGGCTGCTGGATGTGGGGGCAGCCTGCCCCAGTGGAACAGCAGCATCTTTGGGACACAGGGCATCTCCCTGCTGTCAGGCTGGGGGACACAAGCCCCTCTGCCCAAGCCACTTCTGAGGGTCTCCCATCCTCACCACGTCCTAGGCACAATCCTTCCAGGAGCGATCCCTCCCTCCTCCATCCCCATCCCTCTGTCTCCCTCTCTGCACTGCTGTTGCCCTCTCCTGAGCTCCAGCTGCCCATTTGCTTTCTCCTACAAGCATGAAAGGAGTAAATACTGACTAATGGTACCAATTAGCAGCTGAGCTGCTGGGTACTAGTTACTGAGTGACAGCTGTGCCGCCACCAGCCAAGGGTGAAATGTTGCTTCACTGCAGGCAGTCTCCACCTGCCAGGGCCCAAGCTGAGGCTTGGATAAACTCAAGACACACAGTTCAGGCTCCCACTTGTACCAGAGGAAACAGGGTTAACCCCTGGCTCAGCAGCAGGCAGGAACACCCTGTGGCATTCAGAAAAGGTAGCCCTGGGGCACAGACCCCTCCAAGCACCCTGTCATGGTGTCACTCCAGGTCTCTTTGGCAGAGGATGGAGCTGGTGCTGGCAGAGGGAGCCACACTATAGCCAAGGTCATCTGGCCCATTGAAGCAGTGCCGGGGGCACATCCTCCTCCTTAGCTGGCAGCACCAGTCTCCCACGATGGAGCACAGCCATTAAGGAAGAAGTTGGCTGGCACTCAGCCACACTCTCGTAAAACACTGCAGGGGAGCTGTGGGCTGCTGGGAACCAGGGAACCTGGCAAGAGGAAAAGGGGTGGCAGCTGCTGTGCGGTCCCCCCTTGACAAAGTCCATCTACACCCCAGTGGGGCAAGGTGTCCAGCGACTCCCGGGGTCTCCAAGAACCATCTAAAAGGCAGAAGGTGGCTTTCTGTGGGATGGGTGAATGCCAGCTCTGAAGGATAGCCTGAAGCAGTGGCTCCCCATCAGCCTTCCTAAGGCACCTTGGTGGCAGCAGACAGAACCATGCTCCAGCTCTCCAGGAGCGCTGCTGCGGCCAGAGTCTGCCCATCCTGCATGGCAGGGTAGGGCCAAGGTGCCTACCTGTTCTCCCAGCCAGCCTGCTCCCTGGGCAGTCTCTGTGGTGACTGGCACCATGGGGGCCATGGCACACGGCCACCCGCAGAGACGAGGGCTCCAAACACAGGTCCAGGAGCTCTCACAGCCATGCCAGCCCTGGTCTGTGCCTGGCCCAACATTTGCTGGCTGGTGTGGCGGATTCTGCCTCTGTGCAAATGTCTGGCAAGGCTGACTAAATCCTGTCTGGAGACTAAGTCCATCCAGTCATGCTTTCCCTCTTGGGCAAATCAGCAGCGGAGCTATGGCTGAATGCTCCTAAACACCCCCCAGGGAGGTCTCCAGGAGGGCCCTTTCCCACAGTTTCCAACAGTAC
>JANPWX010000045.1:4774827-4796821 GCA_024734555.1 Trochalopteron elliotii
TCCCAACCGTGCTGCTTGGCACCAGGCAGTGAGTTGTCTGCAGGGAGCATCATCTGGCACCAGGAGAGCTGAGCTATCAAGGTAAGGGCAGGGTGCAGGCAGGGAGGTGACCAGAGTACAGCACTGTCCTGCTGTGCCTTGTTCCCGCCGCCGCCGGACGGCAGCCCGGTGCCCCCACCCAGCTCACCCCGCTTCGACCCCGCCCCCCCACTTCAGCTGCATCCGCAGCACCTGGGAGCGGAAGGCTGCTGGGCTGGCCCCGCTATGGCAGCTCCGGCACAGAAATGTCCAGAGTTCCGGCTTTTCCCCAGTGTCTCCCCTCTTCCTGGAACGGACGGCTGGCCCTACTGCCCTGGGAATGGGGCATAGCCGTGCTGTCCTACTGCCTGGGCAAGGAGGGCAGGGTGCTGGCAGACAGCCCCTCCACTGCTGCTCCCCGCTTTCACTTCCTCCTGCGCCGGGGTAAGGCTCCGAACTCTCCTTGCAGCTCTGGGACCAGAAAGCTCCGAACCCTGGTTGGGGTCCCTCAGCGTGTGATGGCCCCAGAGCTCAGCACAGGCTCCCGGCTGCAGGGTGACCTTGCAGCAGGACTGCCGAGCCGCCGAAATGGGGGACAAGACCTTGGCTCAGTGGAGGAGGCTGAAACCAGAGACCCTCTCCTCGGTGCCCGGCAGAACAAGGCACAGCAGGACAGTGTTTTACTCTGGTCACCTCCCTGCCTGCACCCTGCCCTTACCTTGATAGCTCAGCTCTCCTGGTGCCAGATGATGCTCCCTGCAGACAACTCACTGCCTGGTGCCAAGCAGCACGGTTGGGATTTCCCACAGCCGCAGGACCAGGGTGCAAAGGCTTCGCCACCCTACAGGCTCTGCAGCTGGAGTGGGTTTCAGAGCCCTGGCGCTGGCTGGGGCTGGCTGAGCACGGCTTCCGCTGGCTCAGCAGGTGGAGGCTGCATGCACGGGCAGATTAGTGATGGAGGGGGAAGGAATTGGCTTCTGCCATAGGAACTACAGGCAGGATTCGTCAGCGGGTTGCTGCGGGGCCAAGTGCCAGACAGGGGAGGAGAGAAGGGAGCCTGTGGGGGGGCAGCCACCTCGGGGGGACAGTGAAGCTTCTACAAGGGGGGTTCTGAAAGCGGTGCTGCAGGTGCCAGCATCGTCCCTGGGATGGTGTTAGCTCTCTAGTGGCACTTGTCACACCACGCTCCTGTGCTGGACTGGGGCCATGGTGGGACTTCTTTGAGCTCCCACCCCACCATGGGTCAGCATCAACCCCTGGGGCCAGCAGGGGGGCCCTTACTAAAGCACCCTGCACCCACTGCCCCTCTGCCGGGCCCCACAGCCGCTCAGGAATGAACTGGCACCAGCCCACCAGCTGCTCTCCTGGTATGTGCAGCCGGAGCTGGAATGCTGTGCCTTGGCCTCTTCACTGGCCTGGACAGGCCTGGTCCCTGCCCAGGGCATCTCCCCTCCCAGCCTTCCCCTCCTGCTCGTCGTTTCCCATTAAGGAAGTGCAGGCAGCTGAGCTTTGGTGCTGGAGGAAAACAGGTGTCAGAGCCAAGAGTGATGGAGCCAAGTGGAGGGTGGTAAGACACAGGGGAAGCTCAGCACACCCGCGCCCACACAGCAGCACCTCACACCGGCATTCCCTGCACCCCTTACTGGGAACGTGGAGAAAGTCCCTCTGCTGGTGATCCTGGTGTGCCCACCTCCACCTCACTGCCTGTCTCACAGCCCCAGGAACACAGCAGGAGGGAGCTGGGGTGGCAGGAGCATTTCTGCTCTCCCAGACCTTACTGCAGAGCTGGGCTACAGCCAGCACTTCTATTTTAAGCCCTGCAGTGTGTTTGAGGAGGCAAGTAGTGTGCACACAGATGAGCCTCACAGCCCGACAGGGAGAGGCCCTGCTACCCACGTCCCTGGAAACTTCCCCTTCTCCCTCTAGGGCTGGTACAGGCTCAGGGCAGGTTGGACCAGCTGCTTTTTCCCCTTCCCAGTACAGGCGGCAACTGGGGCAGTTGAAACTGGCATGGTCTGGTGAAGTTACTGCAAAGGTATCTGGGCTGCAGGAAAGGGGGTCTAGCCACACACCCTTGCCCTTGTCTGTGTCATGCAGCATTCACCTGCTGTGACCTAGGCTGGCAGCCATCCTGTGAGATAGCAAGGCTGGGCAGGCTTGGCAGGCCAGGAGTATTTACTCTGTAGGTAGTGACCTCCCTGCTAAGCTAAGCTCCCAGGGCAGGGAAAAGGGGCCCAGATAGCCTGTGGGATTAGCTGGGCTGAGTGCAGGCAGAGAGGAAGCGTGGGACAAAGCATCCTTGTGAAAGGCACCAAACAGCTCAGGCTTTCCCCTCACACAGGACTGAACCTCACTGCAGGGCCCTCCTCATCTGACACTCCCCTGACTCCTTAGCAAGGACCACCTTGCAGAGAGCTCCTTTCCTCCTGTGCCAACGGGTGCTGCTGGACAAAAAAGCTCCCACACTAAGCATCTATTTATCTTTTAATAAAAACCATCATCCATCCCTCTCTGCTTGTGCTGTGTGTCATTAGGATGCCTGGGGAGCCAGCAGCACCCAGGGAGAGCACTGGGCAGGAGGGGTGCTCAGCACCAGGCTGAGGCTGGGGGCTGCAGTGGCTGGGGCACAGGGCAGCCCCGGGGCTGGCTGGAGCAGAGCCACTTGGCACACCCTCCTGCCCCTGGGGAGGCAGCGAGCCGTGAACTGGTGCTGGGAGTAGAGACCAAGTCAGAATGGCCCAAAAGGAGGATAAGAGGCAGGTTAGGGCATTTTCTCCCTTTGTCTGGGGCTCACTCTTTCTTCCCAAAGAACTTCTTGAAGACAGATTTGTTCTTGGTGCGAGGGGGGCTGGTGGTCTTCTCCCCTCGTGTGTCCCGGGGGCTCTCTGTCCGGGCCACAAAGGAGTGACAGCGTGCCCGGGGCGTGGCCGACCCCTGCTCCCCTATGTACAGTGTGACGGAGTAACTGCTCCCGGCCTCCACTGCCTCCTGGGGCACGGCCACTGGGGTGATCTTCTGGTAGGTGGCTGCAAGAAGGAGCAGTCAGTGGAAGGGCCAGGGTGCCAGCAGGCCCTGGAAGCTCTCTAGAGCCCTCCCCAAATGGGGACTGCAGCCAAGGGCACAGGGATGTGGGAGCAGGTGCGTGCTGGAGCAGCATCGCATCTGTCCTCGGCTGTCTGTGGGGACAGAGGCAGTGGTGCCACCTCCTGGCGGTGACAGCGAAATCAGGACTGTACCTGAGGTGAAGGAGTAGGACCTCCTCTTGTTGGCCACCAGCCCATAGTCGTCTTCTGGGCAGATGTTGTCCCACAGTCCGGGGGATGCCCTGGGTGACCACTGCTGCCCTTTGTGCCCAGGCCCCTGAGCATTCTCTGAAGCAGAGTGGAGACATGTCACAAGGCAAGGCCATCACAGGACACCCCTGTGTCAGCCCCAAAGAGAAGAGGGAAATGTATAATTATCTCAGTGTTCCAGGAAGTGAAGTAAATGTTCCTCTTCCCAAGTCCCAAGCCCTGGGACTCCTGGCCCAGACGCCACCAAGTTCAAGACTGACCAACAGCCTTCAGCCTCCCCAGCTGTCTCCCATGTACCTCTCTGGGCTGGGGAGAGAAGCCTGGGGACAGCTTGGCAACCCAGCCAGACAGGAAAGTCACCTGCTGCTGCCACAGGCCCATCCTGGCTGCCCAGAGGTCGCTGCAGTAGTGTGCTTGTGCAGGGTAACACCACAACCTCCTGGCTCTTGGTGGTTGTGACCTGATGATGTCCCTGGAGGTGGGAGGTCCCAGGGCTGGAGACCTTGCTGAAACTGAAAGTAGCAGAGATTTAGCAAACCAGACTGGCCCACCAATGTCCTGCTGGAGCAGCACTCACTGGCAAATGTGGGAGAGAGTCATAGCAAGACCCAGCTGGCCAGCTCCTGGCAACTCACCTGCCAGTACCACCAGTGCCCTCGGCACGCTGTGCTGCTGCCTGGAAGTAATCCACTTTGGGGAAACCTGGGGGCACAGCAAACATCCTGCTGGATGCTGGCAGTGCCCAGGACTGTTGCATAGATCCAGTCTCTGATCTGAGTGCCCGTGCTGCATGGCTGGCTCCTCCAACCTCCTGATGCAGTGCCTGCTCTTGGTCCTGACAACCAGCCTAAGATTTCATAGTAGGGCTTGAACTCCTCAGGTATGAGTACAGCAACAGCAAGACCTCAGTATTACCAGTCTCCTTGCCTCAAGGGCAAGCAAGGCATTTCCAAGCCCAGAGGATATGGAGGAAGACCAAGGCACAATTATAATTTTCCTGACACGGGCTTTTTGCTTCTGAAGCACCACTGACGTCAGTTGTGCTATTCCTGATTTATAGCTGTGTATGTGGTGTGAAAACAAAGCCTCCAAATCCTGCCTGGCAGAGAACTGCTGTTCCCAAGGCAGGCTAGGAGGATGCATAAATCAGAGTAAAATGTTGTGCTGCTTCTCTTCTGACCCCCCCCATGTATCAAAGGGCTCAGCAGGGGCTGAACAAACATGGTAACCACATAGAGCTGGGCCCCTACTCGACCTGCAAGGACTGCTCACCTGAGTTCTGCTGCAGCTTGGAGACCCATTCATTCATGAGTGGCTGGGTGGGGGCTCTCAGAAGGTATTCAGAGCCATCCTGCAGCCTGCAGGGAGAGGGGAAGAACAATGATGTAGGGTGCAGATATGACCAGCCCCCACCAGACCAGAAAAGAGAAGCAGGTGAGAAAGAAGGAAGGAAATCCTCATCTAAGCACTGAGCTGGTCCTGCCTGGGGGTGTTGGTATGTGCCTGCCCCAGCAGGCACACACTGGGGAGGGCTGTGGTTACTGCCCTGGACTGGGGACTCACTGAAGCCTGAAGCAGTTGGTCTTCTTGGTGTACTCAGCATCTGGGGTGCAGACTGCCCCGGAGAGGTTCAGGGGAAGGGCCACCACGGAGCTCTGCAGCACAAGGGGAAGCAACAGCAACAGTGGGGTTGGACGGCTCTGCCTTCCCTGGCCATGGGGCCCAGAGCCATCACCCTGCTGCCAGCCCCCTCCCCTGTCACCCCTATCTCTCCCAGCACACCTTGAGGCTGTCCCTGCGGTCCTGGTAGAAGCACAGCGTCTGCCTCATCAGCACGGCGTGGAAGAGGCCCCAGGCCCGGGAGCTGGCCTGTGGGACACAAGCAGGGGACAGCTGTGATGCCAACAGCTTTGGAAGGAGACAGATGGTCTCATGCCACTCAAAATGCAGCCCCTGAGGCTCTGCCCTTCCAGAATGGCCAGCAGCACTGCCGTGGTAGTTCCAGGAACATCCCTGGCTTCCCTCCATCCCCACCATGTCCCAGCACCCCTGTCCCAAAGAATCCCCACAGCCATGCCTGTACCTTTCTCCCTCCTGTCTGCAATACGTGCTTCCTTTCCAGTGTCCCCTCCATCATCTGAAACTCCATTTTACCAGGAAGGATCTGCAAGGGCACAGACGGTGAGCAAAAACTTCTCTGGGGCTGGTGGTGCCACCTCAGCCTGCATGCACGTGAGGTCTCTATGACCTGTCCCTGGTGAGCTATGCCAAAGTGGGAGTGGGATGACAATGAGGAATAGCTTTCTCACCTGGACAGGGGCTGGGCTGTGTGTCAGATTTAGGGGTGAAGTGCCACCTTGCTGAGGCTATGGGTTCGTGAGGGGTGTGTGTGCTGCAGGGACCCCAAATACCACACCTAGCCCTTCCCCACCAGCTGAAGAAAAGGGGCCATTGGAGTAAGCAAGTCCCCCAAAATACAGGTTATGTTTGCTGGAATGAGTAATCCAGCTGCTGCCTTGGATGTTCCCCAGCCCCCTACCTGACCCTGAGGGAGAGTCCCTGGCCTGTGGATCTCACCTTGCTGCTCTCTCTCTCCTCTTGCCTGTGCCTCCGCTGATCCCAGGCGCTGGAGGCATCCAAGGGGGCTGCAGACACCAGCTCCTCCACGTGGGGGGAAACCCTGAGCCCACTGGGGCTGCCACTGTGCACCACTCCAGGACTCTTTTCCCCTGATGGGCTGTGGAGCAGCTGGGCAGTGGTGGGAAGGGTGAATTTGGCCACTAGCACATTGCTGGCTGATGAGAGGATGAGGGGCCCGCCAGCAGTGGCACTGGGGCTGGGCAGGCTGCCTGCCCTGCTGCCCATCTGCTGGCTGGCACAGCTGCCTCCTGGTGGGCTCTGTGCCCGTTGCTCCTGTGCCCCATCCCAGATGGCCTGCAGCTCCTCCTCCTCTTCCTCAAACTGCCTGTGGGCAGGGTGGCAAACTTCCTTAGTGCCCAGTGCAGGGCTCTGGGGCTGTGGAGACCCCAGTTCCCACTCAAAGACAGAGAGCTGGGTGGGGGCAGCAGGGGAAGCCGGGGACCCTCTGGGCTGGCTGCTGCTGGCTGGCTGCTGTGCACAGGCAGGGCTGGGGACGGCTCCAGCCCTGCCTGGGATGCTGGCAGGGGATGATCCAAGCTCTAGCCAAGCGGCTCTGTGATGCCTGGCCCTGCCAGTGGCAGTGGGGCTGTCGTCCTGGCCAAAGTGGGTGGTCAGCTCATCCCCCACACCGACACAGGACGGCCGGCTCGGCCTCATGTCCAGAAGGTCTCTACTGGTGCTGCTGAGGTGCTGCAGGTTCCAGTGCTCCTTCCCAGCAAAGTGTGCTCTTTGCTGGCTGTAGCTGGGGTTGAAGCTCACCTCCTCGAACCACGTTCCTTGCTCACTCTTGGGGGACATCCCCAGCCTCTTGCTGGGCTCCTGGGCATGGTGCCCATCTTCCTGCCATCCAACTCCATGTGTGCCTGTGGGCTTCCAAGGCCTCAGCCCTCGATCCTGCCTCTGCTCCTGCCTCTCTGCCTCCTGCTCCTGTGCTGCAGCCCCTCGGTGGCACCCCAGGACCACAGCATCCCGTGGCAGCTCCAGGCTGAGCACCGACCCCAGGGAAACACGGGGGCACGTGATTTTTGGGTTAGGGATGCAGGGGGTCTGAGGGGCTGCCCCGCACTCGGCATCGATGTCCTGCACCAGTGGGTTCCTGACATAGAGGAGCAGCTCCCCAAGCTGAGATCCAGCAGCAGCTGCCCCTGGCCCCCCCTTCCTCCAGCCGCACTTCTGAGGCCACGTGTTGCTGGGGCCGTGACATTCCTCAGGTGTGGGCCGCAGGGAGCTGTCGCCCATGATGCCCTGCAGAGTCAGCAGCCGGGCCTGCTCCGCCCTGGCCTGCTCCCGCCGCTGCAGGCTGTTGAAGAGACAGCCAGCCCCGGCCTTGGGGAGGGTGTGGGAGACAGCCGGCATCCCACTAATGCACGCTGGAGGGCGGCGGACAACAGCGGGTGGCCGCTTTGCCGTGCAGGTTTTCCTGGCCTCCACCTGCACCTGAGGAAACAAGAGGAGGAGAGAGGGGTGAATACCCATCGCTGGAGCTTCCACCACCCTGTGCCAACTGCCCCCTTTCCATGCTGCATCTGGGAAATCAGGGAGCTGCAAGGGCACGCAGACAAAATTGCTCAACAGCAGCACATGCCGTGCTGGGAATGACAGAGCTTCACCTCAGTCCCCTGAGGGCTGCTCCCACACTGGTGCAGGCAGGGTAGAGACAGACAAGGGAACTTGCCCATGATGGAGTCCCCCAGGTGTGGTACAGCTGGGGCTGACTCTGCCATACAGCTGTTCCCTGGCACTGCTAACCTCCAAGCCATCATTTTTGGGTGTCACTGCTGTCCCTGCCTGCCAGCCCTGTATGCTCCAGGCAGTAAAGCAAGGAATGCAAGGGCAGGGACTGAGTGCAGACCCTTCCCCTCCCATTCCTTGCAGACCCTCTCTCAGGCTTCCACAGCTGCAAGAGTCTGCAGGAGCTGGAGCCCTGTATCCATTAGGCTGCATGGCACCCATTACCAAAACCCTCCTGGCAGCCCAGCAGCCCCTCACCCTGTCTCAATGCCCTCCAGCCTCTCTGTTCTCCTGCCCTCTCCCTTGGGCTACTGAGCCTGGCTGACCTTGGGGCTCCTCACACACAGACCTTTTTGCACAGGCTTTGGAGTAACTAACAGATGCAAGCCCCAACAAATTTCCAGACTCCCAGCCCTGGAGTTACAAGACAAGCAACCTGCAGTGAGACCCCCACCCTGGCAAAATGTGCACCTCACACAGCCCCAGCCACCCTTGTCCCCTTCAGCTGGCTACACAGAGAACTGCTGCTGCCCCTCAGCAGTGGAGTGGGGAGGCTCTCCCACTGGCCACCAGCTAGCCATACCTCCCATGGCCACCGAAACTATTTGAATGGGAAGCCAAACTGCAGCAAGCCCTGCCTGAGCCCCCTCCTCACATGTCCCACCACCCACACTCTGGACCCCACAGCACCAGAAGAAGGGTTTTCCCTCTCCCAGTGGACCACTGCCAACAGGGCACAGTGGCATGGCCAGGAGGGTTGGTGGCAGGCAGGTTCACGACATGCAGCCACTCTGCCCAGCATGCAGCCTTCCCCAGGACGTTACCTCTTCCACCAGCTGGCGAGGTGGCTTTCTTTTTCGCTTTAAGCTACCCCAAGTGTTTCCTAAAAGCCCCTGGCAACGCTTCCAAAAGGTTTTACAGCCTGAGTGTTTAGTGGCGGGGAGCTGAGCAAGGGGAGAGAAAGAGACACACAGAGAGGACAGAGTGGGCAAGGAGCTGCAGCAGGAGAGCACAGGCAAAGTGGGTGGCGCAAGCCGGCCTCAGCCCTAAGGCATCACGCAGCATCAGCATGGCCAAAGGCCCCTCTCCTGAGACTGACACAGCCCCAGCAGCTCACTTAGAAATGGCCTAGAGGGGTCTCAGCTTGGGGGTTACCCCACAGCCCTTGCAGCCTGCCCGTCTGCAGGGGGCACAGCTCCAGAGAGCTGCCCTAGCTGTGTGGCCGCTCCCCTACGGTTCTGCCACAGCCACCCACCATCCCCCCGTACCGCTGGCAGTGCCTCCTCCCCCGGCCGCTCGCTGCTGGCCTGCAGCTGGGCCTTCTTCTTCTCGCCCTTCTTGCCAATGCTGAGGATCAGGTTGACCGTCCCCCCGAGACCACAGGGGCCCCGTGGTGGCAGCAGCAGCGTGGAGGTCTCAGCAGGATCCCAGGTGGCAGCCTCCTTGTGGGTTTCCACATCATGGGGTGTTTTGCTGCTGGGCTCCCCCCAGCTCTGCTCCACTCCTGATGGGGCATCTGAGAGGGGTGATGCGGGTGGGGAGAAGGCTGTTTTCTCTGGAAGCTTTGGCTCTAATCTTTGCACAGGCTCGAGGAGGGAACAGGGCACGAACTTCACTGGGCTGTGGATGCTTTCCAGGTGGGGTGGAGCACGGGAGGCATGCTGCTCCTGGGGAGCAAGGCAAGAGAGGGAACATGAAGGAAGGGCTGCTGGAGCCAGGTGTTTTCTCAGGACAGCCTTCCCTTTGCCCTGCCTGAACCCGAGACTCCCAGAGGTACTGGCACACATCCCTCCCCTACTTCTGTACCACCCACTCCATCCAGTGCTTCTGCTACCCTCAGCCTTAAGGCTAGTCATTCTCCCTGACGATCTCAGCATGGCTGGGTACTCACTTGACCAGTGGGGGATGTGTTTGAGAGGCTCTCCGGGTCCCTCCTGACCTCCTGTCTGCTGCCCAGATCCTGCTGATGCCTCTGTGCTCGCCAGCGCACCAGCACCCAGCCCAGCATGCTCTGCAGCTCTTCCAAGCGCTCCTTTATCTGAGGAGAGTAGAGATGCTGGGCAGCCTGCAAGGAATCCTGGCCCAGGGACACTGACCCTATCAGGATATCTCACAACAGAGAAGTTAGGAGGTTTTTGGGAGTGAGATACAGTCACAGTCACATCAGCTCAGATCTCAGGATCCACTGGATGAAACTTTTCCTGCCCTGAGCAGCCCCAGGGATGCATAGCTGTCCCCATCCCACTAAATAGGGCTCTACACCCACACCTTGCTCTTTCTTTCATGGTCTGTCCCTACAGGACTTCAGGGAGTGCTGAGAATTTCCCCCCAACCCTATTTCCCCTGTCCTTACTGTTGCACTCAGGTAGTGCTCCTCAGACACCAGCTGCTGCCCTGCTGCTGCTAGTGCCTCAAACTCCTTGAGTTTTTCTTCGATTCTCCTCTCTAGTTCCTCACATGGAGTCTCTGGGAGACTGGAGCTGCTTGGGCTTTCAGAGAAGATCTGAGCCCGCGTGTCCTCCGTCCAGGAGCTGTGAGCACGTGAAAGACAGGCTGAGGAACAACCCAACCCATCTTCAGCCCTGCAGGCCCCAGGGAAGCCATTCCCATGCTCAGAGTTAGCTGGAAGCAGCTCAGTGGGGTTGTGGCAAGGCTGTTGGGGCAGGACAAGATGCTGCAGGGCTGCCTCACAACAGACAGCTGTGGTGCAACCCTGCATTCCAGGCTCCCCATGGTCACTCCTGGCTGCAGCTCCAGCACTGCCCACATACTTGCCAATGCCATGCTCTCACCAGCTCCCCCTCAACCACCACAGAAGCAACCCCAACAGCAGCTCACTGCCACTTACATCATGGCTAAATAATCCTTGAAGAAGTGACGGAGCCGGCTGGCCTGCTGCACGCGGAGCCAGGTCTCCCGCAGCAGCTCTCGCAGCCCTGCCCAGGCCCGCAGAGTGTCCTGCAGCTCCCGGCTGACGGGGCACTGCTGAGCGGGGCACAGCTCTTGCAGGTGGGCAGCTGCCCTCTCCAGCTCCTCCAGCTGCCCTTGCAGGGTCTGTGACACTGCATGCTAAAGATCACAAGGCAGGAAAGGTTTGAGATGCATCCAACCCCTCTGAACCCAGGCTGGACTCCCCTGCATTCTGGCATGCAGGGACAGAGGGGAGGATGCTGGTGCATGGCAGCAGAGAGTGGGCAGAGCTAGACCCTGTGGGGAGCACAGGAGGAGCACAGAACTGCCTGGTTTCCCTGCCCCATGTGCATGAGTCGCTTCCCCACCAGTGGGGAGACGAGTGAGGTGCTGGCAGCTGGGGTTTGGCACACGGGAGCTGATGCAAGCTCTGTCCCCTTGCCTGGCCCATGCTATGAGAGGGGAGCAGAGCAGGATCTCAGCTCCACTGGAAAATTCCAGCCCGCCCTGCCACAATGTGCCAAGGCTTACAACACCTGGGCCCCCGGAGGGGGGCCAGTGCCTCACTAGGAAAGTCCCAGCCAGCTAGGACACCTCCCTGGCAGTGCTGCCCTGACTCACCTCCATCTCCTGCTGGCAGCTCAGCAAGTGCTGCAGCCCTTGCAGGTCCTTCTCACTCTTCACTGTGGTGAAGCTGTTCTCTGCTAGGGCAATGTCCTGAGACAGCGCCTTGGCTCTGCGCTGAAGGGCCTCCAGCTGCGGGGATATCTTTGCCACCTGGATGGGCAGGAGGGGACACAGAAGGAGATTAGCCTCGGGGTGGAAGCCCCTGTGCTACCATCTGCCACACAGGTCAACCCACCCCTGCCTGGGGACACGCTGCCATGCAGCTGCAGAAGGGCAGGTGCCAGCCATGGGAGAGACAAGGACACCAGCCTCGCACAGAGTGGTCCCCATGAAACCCAGAGCCCTTGTGTCCCACTGAGGACAGCTGAAGTGCATGCCCTGTCCCAATTAGCTGGCATGTCCAGCTGCAGATGAACCACCATGCCCAGGCCCCCTGCCCTACCAGACGCTCCAGGCTCTCCGTCTCCATTGCCACCTCCATGACCCGTTCCCGCTCCTTCGCCACGTCATTCAGCATCTCCATGGCCTCCTGCAGCTCTCCCAAGGGGCGGCTCATGTCCTCACTGCTTGGAGACATCTCAGCCTGGGCTGAGAGCAGGGGAAAACCCCCCTGCGAGCCGCAACGCCCACTCCCTGGCTGAAGGCAGCAGAAACACCAGATGTAAGAGATGGGGAGTGACACCCCAGGTGTAGATGGGCTGGAAGGGAGCACCCAATAGGGCCCCCTTTCAACCACAGATCAACCCTTGGTCCAGTCCCAGGTGCTGTGTGATCCCAAGGGATGCCTGGTCACTCTGCTCACCGCTGCAGATCCCTGCTGGCTCCGTGCCTCCTCCTCTTGCAGGTCCTGCAGGAACTCAGACAGCACCAGGGAGTCCCGCAGGTCTGCTGCCCGGTGCCGCAGGGCTGCCTGCACGTGTGCCAACCTGTGGGGAGAGGGGCTCATCAGAGGTGCCAGCAGCTTCTGCACCTCTTCAGGGACAGCATCCTCCTCCCCACCCAACCTGGGGACCAGAGAAGAGGCACCTTCCTCCAGGACTCACTTCTCCTCCACCATCTCCACTTTCCTCTGCATCTTCCTTGCCCCCTCGTGCTCAGTGGGCGACTCGCCTGCTGCTTCCTCCCGCAGTGCCTGCAACTTGAGGCCACACAGCAGGAGCTGCTTCTCCAGCCGGCTCATTTCTTCCAGGTCCTGGCGCAGCTCTGCCGGGCTTCTCATGGCAGCTGGTTCCAAGAGTGACCCAGCCACAGCTTGCAGCCACCGCTCAGCCTGGTCCAGCTCCCCCACCAGCCTCAGTGCCTTCAGGGAGAGCAGGGAACCCATCAGCCTGGCTCTGAGCCACCCAGAGGAGGCAGGAGCCATGCTGGCATCCCACTGGGGGTACCTGGGGCACAAGCAGCACAGTGGGAGAAGTGTGGGCACAGTGCCATCTGCAAGGCAGAGACATCGGTGCCAGTGCTGCAGCTCCAGGCCCCACGGTACTAGCCTCACTTGGTGATCCCCAGCCAGCTGCTACAACTGGAGCATGCCCTGTGCCCACCCTAGCCCTGGTTCCACGTACCTTATCAATTTCTTGCAGCACTACGCCATTCTCCTGGTGCTTCCTCTGCAGGTCCTCCCACAACTCCCCCAGTTCCCGCAGCATGGCCTCCACCTGAGGGCTCCCGGGAGGCCTCCCTCGTGCTGGCCCCTCCTGGGAGACAGGGAGGGCAGTTAGGATGGGCCCCACTTGGTGTCCTCCCCCCACCCCACATCCAAGCAGGCTCACCAGGAGCATAGTCCTGGCACTGGAGCTGGGGGCCAGGGGCTCTTGCTGCATCCGTGCTGCCTCCAGGCTCACCACTGGACATGTGGGGACTCCCACACCCACACTCTCCTTGTACGGGGACAGAGTCTGCCGAGGAGCAGGAGACGTGCTGGGTTAGTGCCCAGACCAGGTGTGTGCACAAGCATGCATGCCCACAAGCAGCAGGAGGGGGTCAGGGAAGTGAGTCCTTCCCCGACACTGTCTCCTCTTGGATGGGCAGGGAGCAAACGGGACTCTTGGGGAGACATTACCGCGTTCAGCACCTGGCAGACGTCCTGCACTTGGGTCTCCAGCTGCTGCATCCCCCACTCAGCCTCTGCCTCTCTCCTCCTCCAGCAGAGAGAGGAGAGGGACAGTCAGGACTGCAAGGCTCCCCCTTGCACAGGGGAACCCCATCCCTGTCCCCTCTGACTCTGTCCCGCTCCCACAGCCACCTCCACAAAGCTGGTACCTTTTGTTGTCCCCTCCATGAGGGGGCTGTTCCACTGCTGGGGAGTCAGGGTTGTTCTCCTCTCCTTTCTTGTGCTCTGCCATCTTCTCCAGCACATCTTTTGGTACCTGCAGCACAAAGGTTCCAATTCCTCCTTGGCCAGCACAAAACATTCACCTGCTTTGCCCAGGGCCTGGCACTTATCACCTCCCATAATTGGTGGGACCAGATCCAGGAGTGTTCAGCTTGGATTCTGCCCAACACCTGAACCCCTTTCCCATAGGCTCCCTTGTCTTCTCAAAGCAGAGGAGCTGAAGACACCTGGAGGATGACAGTGCTTACCCTGCTGCCGAGTCCTCTTGTCCATTTGGCTGTTGCTTCCTTACCCACAGCCCCATGACTGCTATCTTCTACTCGAGGCTCAACATTTGGAGCTGCAGCTTTGCCCCCTAGGGAACTGCTTGCCTGTGCTGGAGCCTTCCCAGGAGCCTTCCCTGTTCTGGGAAAGGAAGGCAAGAGAAGCCCAGAGGAGCAGAGGGTGAAGAGAGACCTTGAGTGGAGCTGGTGCCCCAGAGACAGCCTGCTAGGGGCTAACCCAGGTCTTTCCCAAGCCTGTGGCTCCAGTGCTGGGAGATCAGGGTTGGGACCCTGGTGCTCCTGCCCAGCTATGCTCTACCTCAGCGCCTGCTGGAGCTGCGCCCAGCTCTCCTTTACGTCTCGGTGCTTTGAGGTGACTCGGGCTGCCAGGGTGGGCTGCAAGTTTAGGAGCTGGGACACTGTCACATCCAGCATCTGGAGAAGAGAGAGCAGCTGGGAAGTGATGGAAACAGGG
Organism: Trochalopteron elliotii; assembly: GCA_024734555.1. Taxonomy (NCBI): domain Eukaryota; kingdom Metazoa; phylum Chordata; class Aves; order Passeriformes; family Leiothrichidae; genus Trochalopteron; species Trochalopteron elliotii. The sequence goes on from JANPWX010000045.1 coordinate 4,789,117, forward strand.
TTCATCATGGAGGGATGAACCACCATGGCCAAGGGGAGGGTGTGTGATGACAACCACCCCTCTGGGGGCAGAAGAGGCAGTGAGTGCCTATCTCAAGTCCTTGACTGCCCCCAGGGAGACTCCCCCATCCATCACACAGCCTCAACCACCCACACGATGCTGGTGGTGGCAAAGCTGACCTGGGAAGGCTCACATTCCCCCTCTGTCAGGATGCTCCCCAGGGCTCAGAGGACAAGGCAGAGTCTTGCACTCACCATCACCTGGCTGGCTATGTCCCTGACATCCCGATCCTGGCACGGCTCACCCTCCCCTGGCTTCCCTGTACTGCAGATGCTGCTCTGCTGTAAGAAGAGGCCACGGTCAGCAGCAGGAGGACAGGGCCCTGCTCCCAGCTCCAGCAGAAAGAAACAGTGCAAAGCTGCACTTTGCGAACCTGGCCCCCTTTCTCCATCCCCTGGTTCTCTCCCCAAACCCCAAGCTGAGAGTGCTGGGACCACAGGAGCCTCCACACAGGGGAAAAGAGCAAGGTGCTGCCCACCAAGTTTCATTCAGGCCATGCAACAGCCCCGCACACCAGGGTGAACCTGGCTCCAGTGCAGATACCTTTGCATGGATGGCCCCGAGCAGGATATCTGCTTGCTGGAGGAAGGAGGCCACCTCCAGGGCCAGCTGCAGAGCCTCGTGGTGCTCCTTCAGGGTCCCCTGCAGCCGCAGCCACCTGAGCAGGTGGAAGGGGAAAGGTGAATGGCAGTCTGTCTGGGGAGCTGTGCAGAGCTAGACCAGGAAGTCTGGCAGATCCTGCTTCCCAGGTGGTCAGCTCCTGGTGCCCAGCTCAGCCCTACTCAGCCCATGTGTCCTCCACTCACGTTTTATTGAGGTGCTTGCGCCGGGCTGAGATGTTTCTGCTCTCACTTTTGCTTTGTTTCTCCAGCTTCTGGGCTAGGCTGTTCAGCTCCTTGTGCAGACTCTGGAACTGCTGCTCCTCCTGGCCCGAGCAGAGAGGAAAGACATCAGCATGCCTCCTCAGGCCCCAGCCTCAAGGTATTTGGGGTCCCTGACAGGCTGGCAGCCCCCACAGCAGCCTCTCACCTGCTTCAAGTCAAGGATGCGGCGGGTGAGCTGGATCTTGTCCGGGCTTTCCTGCAGGAGAGCTGCCAGAGAGGGCTTTTCCTCCTGGGCCAGGCAAGGATGTGAGAAGGTGGTGGGACAGCCAGGCTGTCCCCTTCCCCAGACCATGCTCCCCATCCCCCAAACCTTGTGCTTGATCCACGCCTCCAGCCGTTCAGCTTTCCTGTTAAAGTCCTGTAGACTCCGCAGCCCCCCCAGGGCTTTGCTCTGGCTGGCAGCTGTCTGCTTCAGGAGCTGCCACTGGTCCTGCAGGGCCAGCAGCTGCCTCCGCACGGCCTCAGCACTGGGGCTTGCCCTCCACATCAGCTGCTCGCCCATCTGTGGGGCCAAGGGACCCACTCAGCATCAGGGCTTCCCAGGGACCCTGTGGGTAATGGGAGCAGTGCCACGCCATGCCCTGCCTGGCCTCACCTGATTGAGCTTTATCAATGTGTTCTCAAAATCCTTCATGTCCCGCTGCAAGGTCTGAGCCACCTCCTCCCAGTCCTGGAGGTCACAGCCATCCTTCAGGTCCCGCAGCTTGCCTCGTACCCAGCTCTCTGCCTGCAACACACCAAGAGCCATGCGGCAGCTCACACCAGAGCCTCAAGGACACAGCTTTGGGGACCCAAGCCCAAACCTTCCCAAAGCTGTGACAAGGACTGGAGTGCACCCTTTCAGCTGACAACCCATTTGCTCTGGGAATCAACAGGCCAGCACAGGCACTCAGGACAGCATCTGTGGCAATGGGGGTGTGAAGGTGTGCAGCACCTCACTTCTTTCCAGCCTCTGCCTCAGCCCAGCTGGAGAAGCTGGGCTTGCCCAAGCAGGCCAGTCTGCACAGAACATCCCTGCACAAAGCATCTCTCCTTACTGCACCCTGCTCCCCAGTGCAAACACCCATGCATTCTTCCCACCATGGCATGGAAGCAGCCCTCCCGCCATCTCGGTTCCCACGCTGCTGGGGAGGGACAGGGTCTGAGCAGAGGAGAACGGGGACGGGAGGAGCATGCGCACACGGAGAGGAAGCAGGGCCCTGGTGTGGGCTGACCCCCTCTCCCTGGGGCTCACAGCCAGGGGGAGGCAGCCAAACATGATCTCATGCCACAACCATGGCTTCGCTCGGGCTGGGAGTTCAGCCCTCCCTGCTGCGCACCCCACCCCACAGCTCACATGAAAGGCTGCCGGTGGCCCTCCATCCCACTTCCTGTGCAGCCCCTCGGGCAAGGGCCCCAGCTGGCCTTACCTGCAGCATCTCCCGGTTGAACTGGGCTCTCAGAGGACTCAGGTCAAGGAGAGGGGCTCCTCCCACGTCGCTTCGCCCATTGCATCTTGGGGCTGCAGCAGACTCCTTGCCCTTAGGGCTCTCTTTTTGGGGTGATGACACCGGGGATCCTGCCAGCTGTGGGGAGCAGAGGAGGGGTGGAGAGTGTCAGTGTGCTGCCCCAGGGAGCCCTCCCCATCACCTCCCAGGAGCATTTCAGAAACCCAAATGAAGTAGGTCAGCGTGCCTTATTCCTGATTCCACTCCTTCACTGACATATTTGGGGTTCTCCTTCAGGGCACTGAGGTACCACTTCCCTCTACCAAGGCCACACTGGTGGCTTTTGTGACCCCAGCAGGGGGTTGCTGGGCTGTCCCTCAAGTGGGTCACTCCCTGGGTCATTCCAGGCTGTTGGGATGGCAGCCAGCACCTAGACTGGTCCCAGAACCCACACTGAAGATGGATGCAGTGCTTCTTGCCCCTCCAGTCTGAGGCAGTGCATCCCCGTGAGGAGCATTCATGTCTGTAGCATCCATTTGGTCTCACGCAGGGGGATGCTGGGGGGATGGGATGGAAGGGCCATGGGGCAGGTTCCTGGTAAGCCCCACCATTCCTTTGGTGGCACCCAAGACCACCATCCCTGGTGAGTGGTTGGAGGGGGCAGAGAGCACAGCATCTCCCTTGGGATTTGGCCTTGTGGGCAGTTGATGCTGACGAAACCCTCTGTCAGGGTTCCAGCTCTGCCAGGGGTGACAGCAAAGGTCAGCCAATGAAAGTGTTGGCCCTTCTCCAAACTCAGCCCTGGGCCCAGCTGCACACAGCCCAGGGGACAGCACCATCACCCGGGCACCTACTTCCCACCCTTCTGTCCAGGGATGGGGATCTGACTGCACACTAACTGGTGACAAACAGGAAAGTGAGCATTTTCAGGAGGAACCCAAAGGTGAAGGGCTTGCTGCCTCCTCTCAGCAGGCAGAAATTGCTCCTGGGGCCAGCCTGGGACAGCTCTTTCTCCTTGAGAGGGCTGGGTGTGAGCTGCCCCCCTGGGTCTTAGCTGCTCCCGAGCCCACCAGGGAGTAATTTTCCAGGAGCCTGTGGAGCAGTGGGGTTTGGGCAACTGTTTCAGGCTCTCTAAGCACTCTGGCATCTGCTCTGCTGACAGCATGGGACTCACTTTCCAATGCCTGCTCTACTTAACCACAAGAACTACAGAAATCCTCTGTAATTTTTTTTTAATAGCAACACAGATTCTCAGGCCCTCCTGTGACTCTGTGACCTTTAGTCGCTTGACGCAGCCAGGGCTGGAGGAGCCCGTAATCTGGCTCCCTTGGAAGCAATAAAACCTCTGGGTGCTGCCCGGGGGGCTGATTTCTTGCCCCACCATGCCCAGCTTGTTCTTGCACTCACTGAAAGAGGCAAGGCTCCATCCACACCTGGGCACACCACCAGCAGCCAGCCTCATTGCTCAGCTCCAAGCTGCATGTCATGCCCCTCTAATGTTGAGGGCAGGGGGACATACCGCATAGAAGGGAGAACGTCTGTCCACTGGAGAGCAGAAAACACTGCCCTGAACACTCCCAGGCTCCTGCTGCTTGTCCTCCACATCCACATCCTTCCTGAGGAAGACCTAGAGGCAGGAAGGCACAGCTGTGAGTCTGGTAGTGCTTAACTGTCCTGGCAGCCAAGGGGACAGAGGAGCATTCACCCACCTCCCCCTGCCCTGGGCCAGAGGTGCTGCTGGCAGTGCCCAGGCACTGCTCGGCTGCACTCCTGCCCAGCCCCCCTTACACATCTAGGCCAGGCTCCTGCAAACAGCATCCACAGCTCCCACCACATGTTCAGCAAGTGGCAAGAGCTCCTAAGCCTGCTTTGCTCAGGGCCTTCTCCATTTTAGCTCCTAGCACCACCTCCACTCTTTTCTCTCCTTGAATTGACTCCAAAACCAGCAGAAACCCATTTAGTGATCACCACTGGTCCCTGGTCACCTAAGAATGTTCAGAGTGAGACTCCCCTGCCCTCTTCCAGGACAGCAAGGCAGAGGCATGAGGGCACAGGATGACATTAATCTCAACATCATGAACTTGAATCCTCTCATCTGCTGATCCCTGATCTCAGCCTAGCTGGGAGACGAGTTAGGGGGGCAGCCGGCTTGCAGGGAAGGGCTTCCAAAGGACAGGGATGAGGGTGGAAGCAGGAGAGGCAGGAGGAAGGAAGTCCAGGAACTGCAGCCAGGCACAGAGAGGATGTCCAGGATGAACTCCACATTACCTTATCCTTGATGCAGCACAGCCCCGGGAGAAGAGGTGCGTGGGATTGTTTGGATCATGCCCAAGGGCATTAAGCCTCATCCTCTACAGATGGATCCTTTCTTGGGCTGTTGGATATAACAGGCTAATTTATGGACCTCCTTCCACTCCCTTCCTGGGGCCACCTTGCTGTCTCTGTAACAGCCATCCAAGCAGGCACAGGGCAACACAAACAGGGCAGTGGACAATGTGTCCTGCCCTGACAACGCCTCCTCTGAGACCACTGCAAACGGGGTGCCAGATCAGCCAGAGCCAGCATACCGATGCTCAAACCCTCCAAACTGAGGACGCTGTCCAAGGGAAATGAACCTAGGCAGATCAGAACTCCCTCCCTGTACAGAACATGGCTTCCCACCATCCTTCCAGGACTGCAGAAGAGTCCTGACACAAATGGCAGCCCCCAGCGTAGAGCTGCTGCCACCAAAAAGGCTCAGAGCCCTACAAACAGCCCAACAGCTGCATAACCCCTAGGGGAACAGCACTACTGGATCTTTCCAAGGGCCTGCAAAGCTTGGCCTGTGGCTGCAGAGGACAGACCACTGCCACATGCCACAGCATCCCATCCCAAGAAGGAAGAACAGTCAGGGTACAAGGCTGAATCACAGTCCAGCAGGCACAGTGAGAACTCATCAGGATGGTATCAGAAGGGGAAGGCACCTCCTTGCCTGACCTCGGGGCTGAGAGGTCTGGATGCATATTTAGGGAATGATAGGGAGCTAAATGTGAAGTGCCTGTGAGGCATAAGACCCTAGAAGGTGCTATGCAGTAACATCTCATGCTGGCTCCCAGAGCTCAGCTGTGGGAGACAAGCCTGCAGGTGACACGGGAGCTTTATTTAAAGTCCCTGTCTCACGATCCGCCAGCCGCAGGAAAACAGGGCTGCCAGCACAACGATGACTTCATCCTTCCCGCAGAGCTGCTCCACCGGGACTACCCCCCCCCCTCCCCCTCCCCGGTCCCTCTGGCTGTAGCTGGGTCCTCGACCCGGCAAAACAACAGACTCTCTCAGCAGCCTGGGACAGAAGTCTGGGAGAAGGAGCTGTGCCTGCCTCAGCATCCATGAGGTGCTGTGCTGTGCTGTGCTGTGCTGTGCTAGCAGGACCCCAGGCTTCATGATATGAGCAAAGCCACACGTGAAACGAGTGCAGCAGCCTCAGCTGCCGCCTCTGCAAACACTTTTTTCCCCCCACCAAAAGCAGAATTAACACGGCACACATGCTTGCCGCATTCCCACAGAACAGGCGCCAGTGACTTCCCACGACCAAGAGGAGCGGGGCCAGACCCTCCTAGGTAGCGCCGTGCTCATCCCAGAGGAGCCCCTCATTCCTATGGGGTAGGAGTGAAGGGCAAATCCAAGGGCTGCGGGACGCTCTTGGGAAAGCACTGCCGTGCTCTGTGTGGGAGATAATGCCCCTCCTCGCCTCCAGCTGCCATCCCACGTTTTCCCCTGCCCCCGGCTCCCTCTTTCCCTCCCGAAGCTCCATCTTGCAGCCTGCCCACCTCCTTCAGCTCCCCACGCTCATGCTGGACAGGGAGGAGGGGCCGATCCTGGCAGCCTCCCGAGAGTCCCACACCACCATGCCCAGCCCGTGTCCCTACCTTATATGAAAGAGGGGAGCCCTCATGCCGATGCCCTTTGGGCTGCGCAGACTCCGGCCGCCCAGCGAGGAGCTGCTTGCGTGCCGGAGGAAGCGGCACCTCTTACGAGGCTGTGCCTGGCCTTTATTGGCAATGAAGATGAGGGTTTTGGCAGTGGGCTGCGCGGCTCTCCCTAGCACTACCCTGCCGGGAAACCAGCTGTTGCAAGTCAGGGTTAAATCCTAAGGAGTTTCTGCTTGCTCTTGCCAGAAACTGCGATGTCTCCGAGGTGCCTTCTGCCCCATCCCACCCACACAGGGGGTCTCCCGGGCTCTGGCACTGTTGAATTCGTACCTCTGCGCCTGCTAGTGCTCAGACTTAGAGGGCGGGGTGCCGAGAGCCCTGGGTCCTGTTCCTAGCCTTGTCCCAGCTTTGCCTGGCTGTGTGGCCCTTCATGACTCACTTCCCTTCTCCCAGCCTCTGTTTCCCCTTTGGTAAACGAGAGAGCGAGTTCCCAGCTCCCCGCACTCAAATGCATCATCACAGGCATCTCAAAGGCTGAGCCCCCCCACAGCCAGGCTCTGGGGCAGGGCTTTTCTGGCTCATCTCAGCCCCGGGGAAAGCTCATCTCCGCTCACCCGCGAAGACTTCCTGCCCTCCAGCCTGATGGGACAGAGAAGTGAGTGGGGGGCACATGGGAGGAAAAACAACTACCCCGGGAGCCCTGCAACGACTGCTACCTGGACGGCATGGGAACAAGGCAACAGGGATGGGCGCAGCCTCCCCGGGACCTATCCATCCCTTGGCAGTGAGGAATAGGGAACTGCAGGGAAGATGGGGCGAGAGCAGGGCACAGGGTACCGGGATCGCTTACCTTGAACTGAGCTTTCCCTGTCCTGCTGTTGTTGTTGTTGTGGTTCCTCTCGCCGCCGGCGCGGGCAGGGTCCCCGGGTCTCCCTGCCTCTCCCGTGCCAGCGTCCCCGTACCAGTTGGACAGCGTGATCTTCTTAATGGAGCGGGCTAGGGAGCTGCGGTTCAGGCGGTCCTCGTCGGTGGCCCCGTCCTCACCGGGGCTGGGGCAGCGGGGTTGTCCCGCGGGGGCGGTGGGGCCGGCGCGGGCGTGGGCCAGGTAGAGGGAGATGCGCTCGTTGATGCTGCGACGGAGGCCGCGGTGGCTGTCCAGCGCCGAGGTGAGGGCGATGCCGGGACAGGCGTCTCCGGGGAAGTCCGCGGCACACTTGGGCAGCGAGAGCCTGGTGCTGATGGTGAAGGGCTGCACTTTCCTCGCCGTGCTGCCCGACATCCTCGCCCTCCCCGCTGCCCGCTGCGGGCACTGGAGGTCCCGGCGCGGGCACCGTGGGGAGAAGCGGCAGCGTGGGGCCCCCGCCGCCCGGGAGAGCGGGTGATGGAGATCGCCCGGGCAGCGCCGGCTCCTTCCCCGGGGCGGGTT
>JANPWX010000045.1:4797217-4866884 GCA_024734555.1 Trochalopteron elliotii
CGAGAAGGGCGCGCAGCAGCGGGGCGGCCAGCGGCGGGGCGGGCATGCTGCCCCCGAGCCTGCGGGCACGGCGTCACACCCCGGCTCACCTGCAGTAGCGGGGGTGCTCGGCAGCTCCTCACGTTTTGGAACGTCTGAGCTGAGCGGGATGTTGGGGGGTCCGCACCCCCCTGAGAGCGGGGGGCTGCTTGGGGCAGGCTCGAGGGAGAAGCACTGGAGGGGGCTCCTTCCCGCCTCTTGCCCGGGTCAGTCTTACCCTCTTTGGGATCCTTCCTGCTCCGGGACACCACTCAGCTCTTTCTCCCGGAGCAGCCTCGATTGCTCAGCTTCCCTAGCGTGAACCTGCCACCAGCCCAAGTGGCAGGAACAGCTCCAGAGCAAGGGACAACAAAACCCCCCCAGCTGTTCATTTAAATGCCCCCTCCTCCCGGGCCCGACACACACTCCCTGAAAGTGATACTGCTTCGCAGCCGAGGCCCCATTTGTCGGGGTGGCAGTGTAGGGGAGAGAAGGGGGGCAAGGGAGTATCAACATCTGCCCACCACAGAAATGTGGGCTGGCAGGGTGGGGTTCTGTTTCACTACAAGGCTTTGCCATAGCCCTTGAACAGGCAGCTGAGTCCAAAATATGCTTGCCTGTCATTCCCTGCCAGTGCCAGTAATTGTCACCCTGCTCCCATAAGGGCCAGGAATGCAGACCAGCTAAGCCAACAGGGAGAGTGGGCAAGGGATGGCCCAAGGTGTAATACACTGAGGAGCAGTTGGGTATTCCCCTGAGAAAGAGCTTTGATTTGGCTCCATGAGTGGCTCAAGAGCAGGATGGTAAGGAGTGTTCTGCACTTGCCAGCTGTCTTCCAGTGTTCCCAAGCTGAGTTAGCTTGAGGCAAGCAGCCAGGGGAGCACAAGCTAGCCAGAGTGGGAGTGCAGGCAGGAAGGTCCATGGTCATGTCTGTGCCCTTCTGCTTCCCTTCTGTGCCCAACCTTTGTTTTGTTCCTTGTGGATATCCGTCTTTATTTCCTTGCCTCGTTCCCTTCCAAAACCCTGCCAAGGCTCTACTTTTGGTTGTCACTCAAGAAGAATTTAGGAGAATGAACAGACACAAGGGACCAAAAGCTGCTGCTCCGTTTCCCCGCCTGGCTGCTGTAATCTGTCCCTTGCCCAGTAAGTCCCATCCAAGGGTGGTTAGTTCAGCCAGGGTGACTTTTTCCAGCCCCACGGATTCTTCCCCAGGGAGCCAGCCATGGATGAGGAAAGCAGGCTGGCCATGCCTCAGTGCAGGGACACCATGTGCTGAGAGCAGAAACAGCTCCCCGATGGCCCCAGAGCTTCAAGGACCGGGACTGACGTCAGCCCCTTGGGACTGGCCTCCCGGAGGCTCCAGGGCTGCTGTGGTCAGAGGTGGTGGTGCAGGCTCAGGGCTCTGGGAGGGCTCTACCCTACAGGGAGCGGGAAGAGCCCAGATGAAGGAAGTGGGACCAAAGTTTGGCCGTGGCTGTGTCAGGGTTTATGTTTCCCCAGGAGGGAGCATCTCCCCTTCGATCACTGGCAGTGGGTGTAGTGCTTGGCCTGCTCTTGAGAGTCCCGGGTTTGCTGTGCTGCAGCCAATCCCAGATAAGCCTTGCTTGGTGCCTTGACTTCTCCAGCAGTACAGCTCCACTGGGAATATCCTCTCTTTGTACAGAGGGCACTTGCAACATCCTACCTCTGAGCAGGCTGGAGACCACTGGGATGAAAATGCAGCATCACATGTCAGTGTTAGTGATGACAGTAATGGAGGAGAGTGGACATCTTATTCCCTAGGGAGCCTTTTCCTAGGAAAAGCCTTACCTGAGCTGGGGGAACTGATCATCCTGCCATCCCTACTGGAGGCATCCTGTCCTCCAGTCCCACGGGAAAAGGGAGGTGCTGACCAGGTGCAGAGATGCTGCTGCACATTCCTGGGAGCATTGCCTCTGGGTGTTGCATTGTATCTGAGTGAGTGTAATGTTGCCGAGATACACAAGGGAGTGGATGGAAAATTCTTCGGGAACAAAGGGGCTGTAGTGTGTGGCCTCTGAAGAAACCTGTTCCTTCCCGGGGAGGGAGCACAGGAGGCTCTCACCCTGCCTTAAGAGCCAGATGCTTGCAACATCCAAGCACTGGGAAGAAGGAAGGGCAGGGCTTAATTGCCGAGCTCTTGGGACTCATAGAAAGGCAGATTTTTATCTCTTGCCAAAAATGCAGAGTCACTTTCCCCATCTGGAAGGTCAAGGTCTTTAGCCTCCAACTGGGCAAAAGTACGGCCCAGGGAGATGAAGGGATGTAAACTTGCTCCTCTGTCGAGTAATGCCCAGAGCTGGGAAGAGAATGCAACCTTGAAAGAAAACAAAATCGCACCCTGATCTACTTTGAAATGCAAGATTTAGGGCAGCAGAGTCCTGCCCGTGTGTTTCCTAGGCTGAGGCATGCAGAGCCTTGCTGCAACTTCTCTGATCCATGGAGGACTTTCTGGTCCTGCAAGCACTGCTCTGTCTCTCAACACTTTTTACTTATCTATGTTTCATCCCTCTCCACCAAGGGACTCAAAATTCCTCACCAGATGGTTGGTTTATTTTGCTGGGTACGTGTCAAGACTGCTGCCTTTCAGGCATCCATTTTTTTATTCTATCAACTGCACAACCACGTATCACCTATTAATTGATGAGGAGGGCTGAGATCCACTTCCCAAGCCTAAACAGGGACTGTATACACCTCCATCAGTACTTATTTCTCTCAGATGATCAGTTAGCAGCTGCACAACAGCAGACAAGGAGCAGGAGATGCCCCTGGGCAGCACGAGGATGATGTGGGCTTCTGGTAAGCCTGTGGGTGAAGTGCTGGTGAGATAGCAGGGCTGGAAGCAGCCCACACAGGGATCTATCCTCAGGGTGGTGGGAGGACTGTGCAGAGCTGTCCTCTGGTCTTCTTCCTGCCATCCCAAAGCCCTGAGAATTCAGCTTGTCCAAAGTCCAGCCCCTTCCTTCTTGCTGCTGAGCACGGGTGAGCTCACAGCCCACACATCCTCTGGGCAGATCCTGGGGTTGGAGCCAGCTGGCACCTCCATCTCCTCTGGGAAAGGCGGGACCCACTGGGAGGCTGCCTCAGAGGAGGCACAGCTGGAGGTTCATGGGTGTGTGACATGCCAGCATCTGGGCAGGAGATGGCTGTGCTACCTCCTGGTACAGCTCCTCTTGGTTGCTGCTGCCCTGCTGTGGAGGGAATGTCTTCCAAGCAGTCTGGTGCCCCATGACACAACAGGCAAATGTGGCACAGGCCACCCCATGAGTGAGCTGCCAACACTCAGCCTGCTCCCAGAACAGCATCTCTGCTCCGTGGGAGGGCAAGAGCCTCATGCCATCTCAGAGGCAGGCACAGGAGACAGAGCAACCATCGGCACCTGCCGATGCCTAAATAAGCTGTTATATGATAAAATCTCCATCATATTCTGCAGGGATTCTGGGGAGAAGGGCATCTTCACAAGATGTATAAGATTTGCTGCAAATCTGCACTGGGCAGCACTGGGAGCTCTCAGAAAAGGCAGGGGAGGAAGATGAGAGTCAGGAGCGCCAAGAGTATTTTGTTTTAGGAAACCTCACCCTTCTGGCAGGGATCCCAGAAGGTGCTGGTGGTGGGGACAGTGGTGGCACCCAAGCACCCAGCCCCATTCAGGAGGAGCACAGGCCATTCCTACTGAGGAGGGACGCATGTGCTATAAATAGGTTGTTTAATGCACTGTGGCCAGGCCTTGGAAAGCCCCAGCCCATGCACATTCCCTGCTGCTGGCGCTGAGATGGCAGCTGTTGAAAAAGGCTGAATCCAGCAGCTGCTGGTTGGTGCTCCTGGCCCCTGCCCCAAGCCCCAGCTCTCCTGCTCCCCTCGTGGGGTCGCCGAGACCTTAGTATCCTTTGGCACAGGTGCTGAGGCTTACCAGTGTGATGCCAGCTCTGTACTGGTGTTGGTGCTGCTTCCTGAGCCAGCAGTGACTGCAGGATGCTGCTGGTGCTGGAGGGACAAGGAGGATGAGGAGAGGGCTTTCCTCCCCGATACCCCTCGCAGTAGTGGGGAGACCACCGTGCCTGGCTGGTGGCTGTGGGGCCATGCTGGAGTCAGCTGTTGCCCACCCACGAGCCCTCAGCTGTGGTTCTCCCCAGCCCCAGCTTGGGATGCTGGGCTGGGCCCCCACACCCTGGCTCTGCTCACACAAAGGCCCCTTGTGTCCACGGAATGACATTCCCGCAGCCGTGGGCCCAGGGCAGAGTGAAGCGTAGCTGAGGGGGAGATGCCAGAGCCCAGCTGCTGGGGCAGCTGGTGGGGCCAGGTGGAGATGGCCTGTGGTCCTGGAACCCCTCCTGTGCCTGGGGGATGGACATGAGCAGCTGGTGGGAGAAGGGGAACCCCCAGGAAGGGCAGGCAGCTCTGGCCTGCGGGAGGCAGGGCCGTATGAGGTGCAGGAAATGCCGGGATGTTGGGGAGCAGGAGCAGCGGTGCTGTGCATCCATGGGTGCTGCTGGCCCACCCAACACTGACCTCTGGGATAGGTGTGGGAAAGGGAGAAGTGGGCTGGGCTGGCTTTTGCTGGTAGTGCCTGTCCCAAGACAAACCCAAAGCTAAAGTTTGGTCACACCTGGCCCCCTTGCTACTCACCTCACCTCACCTCACCTCACCTCACCTCACCTCACCTCACCTCACCATTTNNNTCACCTCACCTCACCTCACCTCACCTCACCTCACCTCACCTCACCTCACCATTTAAGGTGTCTGCTGGGCATCTTCCTTATCCCTTTTGCAATGAGGGGGATGAGCCAGGCTACTTTTAGTGGCTTTAGCTGGCAGCTGGGGAAGCCCCCACCTGCCGACCCCCTGCCAGCTGCCAGGGCTGGTGAGGGAAGGGATCTGCCAGCTGGCACCCAGAGGGAGGGAGGGAGGAAGGGGGCTGCTGGTAAGGCTACGCCAGGGGCACCTGTCATCCCAAAGCCAGAGTGTCACCATGCCCTATAATTGGGCCTGTGTGTGTGTGTGATAAGGCCCTGCAGCTGGGACAGTTCTGCCTGCCTGCACCCCTGCCTGCCCCCTGTTCTGTCCCACCTGAGCTTGTTTTGCAGGGGAATTGGGATTGCATAGAGGAGCAGGAAGCCTGGGCTGGCAAGCCCTAAGGTACTCCCACCCCACAGGGAGGCAGCTCAGCTCACAGGTAGTCAAGAGACAAGCACAAGTAGCCCACCTCCATCCATCCCTGGGGAGCCATCCTCTGTAGGAGAGGGCGGCCTTGTGAGGCAGCTGGGAGGCTGTTTCCTCCTGCTGGCACACCTCAGCTCCTGTCTGTGCTCTGAGCCAGGTTGGCTTGCCCCAGAACTGGGTGCTGCCCCACTGTGGGGACACTGCTCCCAGAGAGCTGGGCTGGTCCAAAGGGCATCCATATAAAGGATATTGAGATGCTGGGATAGATAAGATATCCAAGGTCATTCCTCTTACAAATGCTGAGCACCCCTGGGCCATCCAGGCTGCAATGTCCTTCTGGAGCATAAGCAAAGAGCAGGATGCACTGACAGCAAGTCCTGCTCTGAGCCACACTATGAAAAGCCTCACCATCCAGCACTCCACTGTCATTTTTGTGGAACTCTTCTGCTTCTAGCTATACTTCACATGACCTCAAAGGAAGCAGGGGAAAACATTCACTTCCCACAAGCTCTACTCAGGAAGAAATATACCTCTTTTGGTCATCTTCCAGGGTCCAGAGTTCCAGGCTGCTCTTTATTCCCAGCAGCTCCACAGTTAACTCCATCCTATCCAAGTGGATCCTCTTTTCCCTTCCCAGCCTCGACAAGACACCTTTCTTTAAGAGCAGTGCTCCCTTCCCTCTCTCTTACCTAGCGCTGCCCCATGTGTTAAGGCAGCGTTAAGACACCCGTGCAAAGAAAGGCAAGTTTTATGAAGTCCTAGGGAATGTGGATGTCTCCAGCCCCACAGCAAGACCTGCCCTGATGGAGCTGCTCCACCTGTGCCCCAGGCTGGGCAAGCAGTGAGACCTGGGCTTGGCTCTGCACCAGCCCATGGTGGACAGAGGGAGGACACAGATGCCAAGACACCTCCCAGACCACAGGTCTAACAGATCTGTTTATTCCTGGAGAGCACAGTGAGCAGGGTGAGGAAGCAGAGCTGCCAGGCAGGCAGCAGTGGTTATTGCTGCAGGTGCATCCTCCAGTGACAACAGGGGTCTGGGGGAAGCAAACTGCCTGCCTGCCTCTACAGGGCAGGGGACGGGCCCTCACCCACTGCCAGGCTGGAGCGACCCCATTACCCCAGAAGAAGGTGAGGGGAATGGAGTAGCACAGAGAAGTGCAAATATGTTGGCACTGGAGTCCATCCGTGCTGGGCACAGGAGCCCAAGATAAGAGGAGAGTGTTACAGTGTGGGAGGATGAGGGATTTGGGGGAAAAAACCCAACTTTGTGCCAAAGACCCCCTAAAACACCACCTCCTGCTCTCTGGAGGAAGGCATTGCCTCTTGGGTGCTGTACCCCCTAGCCCTGCTGTGGGCCATGACCAAGGGCAGCAGATGTCCCAGGAGCTCCCAGGGATGGGAGGGGAGGCCAGGCTGCTGTGACAGTGATGGCATAGCTGTGCCTATGTGGACAAGAGGAGCTTCAGCTGCTGCACTACAGGGTCACCTGTGTTCACGTGACAGAGGAGCCCCGAAACATTCAGTGCTGGAGTTGTAGGGCTTGACCCAGTGGTGGGCATAGGCAGGGGCATGGAGGTGGAAGGGATGTGTTGAAGGCCACGCAGAAAAGAGCCAGCAGGCTCCACGCTTTGGTCGTGCTTAGTGGTGATAAGTATGGTGCAACGGCTTCATGATATTGAGTACGGCCATTCCTCCTCCCAGAACACCACTCTGGCTCCCTCAGGAACCTGCTGCCAGAGCAAGGCAATATGTGCTGATGCTCCCAGGTGTGGGTGCAGAGATAGGCAATGTGTGCTGGAGGGAATGGATCAGCACTAGAGCAAGTGATACGAGTGTCCTCCCCCTCATGCCCCAGCAGCTGCCTCTCCCTGCCCTGCAGCTGGCCCCCAGCCTGCCACCATGCAGGGATTCACAGGTACCCCATGCTGCTCGCCCTCCTCCTGTTCTGGGGTGAGAGCGAGGAAGGGGGAGTGGAAAGAAGCCCAGCCCGGAAGAGGAGAAGGGAATCCCCTGCCTGCCTTGACCCCTGGTCCACTGGAGAAGATGGTGTGAGTCTTGCTGGAGGCAGGGCTAGTGGCTCAGCGTGGGATGGAGCAAGGGAGGAAGAGTATCCTGTATCCATGGATCCAAGGGGAGGCACTTGGAGTGGGCCTGGCCCATTGGGGTGTCCCAGCTGCAGTGTATCTGTTGTAACTCCTTAGCCACACATCGTCAGCAGCAGCCACTGGGAAGGAGAGGGAGAAGGGATGAGCAGGGTGCATTTCTGGCATGTCCTCATGAGTCAACTTTAACAGCCCTCCAAGAAACACAGAGCCTGCAGCAGTCCTGTTTACTCATTTTGATCTTTTATGGGTTCTTTCCCTACCCAGGGGACTGGAGGGCTTTCTACCACCCACCCCAGGTGCCCCATTCATCCTAATGCCCTGTCCCCTTGTTTCCCACCCCAACATTCACTGAGCTGAACTCTCACCTCAGAAAGGTTCATGACAGCAGTGCCAGTGCCTTCAGGGTCCATGCTACGGAAGAACCCTGCAGGGACACAAGCAAAGTGAGCAATGCATCTCTCTGTTCCTACCCTCCCTGCCCCAGGGCCACCACTCACTGAACATGGTCTCCAGCTTCAGGAGGCAGCAGACAAAGTTGTCAAAGTCCACGCCCATGTCATTGTCTGCATAGCGGGCCACCACCACCTGATGCAGTTTGTTGTTCAGCTTGAAACCTGCAAGGCAGAGAGCAGTCAGCCCCCCAGGGAGGCAGGAGAGCAAGGTGTAGTCATGGAAGTCCATGCACCCATACAAAAGGTCCACCAACACACCCAAGGAAGGGCACTGTGTCCAGCCTCAATAGGAAGAGGGATGCTCTCCCTGCAGCCATATATGACTAGTTAGGTCACTGATCCACCCCAGGCCTCTGCTTTGCCAGGATGGGATTCTGCAGGTCGGAGGGGACAGAGGCTGGCACCATCTTGCTTGCATCTCTAACTCTGAGGCTCCAACACTTGGCACAGCTGTGATGCAGAAAGCCTGGTGCATACATGGGCCACACCTCACTATAACAGGTTGGCTTCAAGCATGCAATATAGGCTGGTTACACTCTTCTCCTGCTACTTGGGACAGGACTCTGACAGCAGGACCCCCTTCCCCAGCCTCCAGCCCAGTCCCATCCTTCTCCAGACCTACCGGCTGACTCCAGAGCCATGCGCATCTCATAGGAGCTCATGGTGCCTGACTTATCCAGGTCGTACTGGCGAAAGATTGTCTGCAAAAACATGACAGAGGACATGAAGGGTAGGCTCTCCTGTGGCCTCCAGGCTGGCTGTCCCCCCTCCTTGCTGCCCCAGGAGGGGTGCTACCCCTGTGCAGTGCACCATGCCCCCTCTCCTCCTCACCAGCCAGCTCCGGATCTTGTTCCACAGGATCTGGAACTCCACCAGCCCAAGGCGGGCACTGCCATCTTTCTGGGGAGCAGAGGGTCAAGGAGGTCAAAGCAGCCAGGAAAGGGGGGTATACAAAGGCAGAGCTACCAGATCCCAGCCACAGGAGGTGAGAAAAGCCTGGACACGCTTTTGGCCTGCCCAATTTTTTCCCCCAGCCTTCCCCTCTATCCTGCAGCATCAGCAAAATAAGAGTCTGTAACCCAGCAAGGAAAGGGTAACACCTGAACTAGCAGCCATGCCACTTCCTGGGAGCAGCTGTGCTGCTGCTGTAGGAAGCACACTGCTGTGCTGTCCTTGGACCAAAGCTGGGTTGGCCTGCAGCAAAAAGGAATGTTATGGGGCCAGACTGAAGAAGGGCTCACAGGTGCTCCTGGCCTGACCCCCCAGCTGCATGTCCTTGTACAAGCAGGACACTGGCCATGGTTCCTGTCACTTGACTCATCCACAAAAGCTGGACAGGATGGTTTGGAGGAAAGAAGCCCAATAGTTGTTGTTCCCTTTGAGGAGTGCCTCAAAGGCTGGGTGGCACAACAGCACATCAGGCTAGGGAGCCTGTGGGAAGTGAAACACAGGAACTTCCTCCTGGAGGTGAAAGTAGAAGGCATGGGGTGGGACCATGCTGGGCTTTTGGTGGCAGAGCCAGGGCCCAAGCAAGCAGCAGAAGTGATGGCCCTTGCCGAAAAACCTGCTGCTAAAGTTGAAGAGTATAGGGCAGGTGGCCCTGAAGCCATAAGGACCCCTTCCTTTCTTCCCCCAGTTAAAGAGCTGTGGCACTGCTGGAGAGCCAAGCCCCAGCTCCAAGAGACAAATCTTGTTTCTTGCACACTGAACACCACGAAAACTGGCCCTGGCCCACAGCACCAAGAGGATACATCCATCAGGTTGACCATGTTGCGGCAGGAGTCCAGGCTGAACCCATCTGTTTTCAGATCTTTGTCTGAGGAGAAAGGAGGAGGTTGAGCACATGCATCAAAACCCAACCTGCTGAGCAAGCCTGGGCTGCAGGGACCAAGGGGGAGGAAGAGTAGTGCTTACGTCTAGAGATGACTCTGTTCAGAATAGTCCGAAGCTCAAAGACGCTGATTTCCATGTCCTGGAGCAGAAGCAGAGTTAGCATCACCCCTTGCCTGCTCTCCACCCCACTTGTGGCCATTGTTCCCCTCCTGCCTAAACATCTCTTCCTTTAGTCACAAAACATGAGGATACCATTACATTTCTTGTACGCTCAGAAGAGTTCTGGTCACAGCTATGCTCTTCCCCAAATCTGCCCCTGTCACACCATCCCTGTGGGCAGCTGGGCTGAGCCACAGCCAAGATGGACTTGTCTGCAGGATGGGACTGAGCAAGCGTGGAATGGGCTGGAACTCCCATGGCAAGGGGTTCGGTCCTGTCCCCTCCCCAAAAAGGCCTTCCAGAGCTTGGTGCAGCCATACCCACCTCCCCTGCCAGCTGCTGGAACATGTTCTTGAAGCTGTCCTCTATGTCATCCTCAGTTATTTCCTCCTGGGGTGATGCAAACCAGAAAGAAGAGGTTAATGGTCAAACCCAGGCCAAATAAGAGACTCAGTAAATGCCAACTGGAAAGGAAGCTCTTTGTTCTTCTCATCTTTGTTAATTCCCACATCCCCATCACCCCAACCTTGCCAGCCCCTCTCCAGCTACAGTGACATCCCAGACTCAGCCACCTCCTGCCTGTAGCTCCCCCTCCCAAGTGCTGGACCCTCAGCACTAGCTGATCCAAAGTGGCGGCTCCTACCTCATCTGCCAGATCTGCCGAGATCTCCTCGTCCAGCTCCCTGGGGCAGGAAGGCGAAAACAAAGTGATGAGCAGGGTCCCCAGCCAGCAGGCTGCCTGCAGTGGGGAACATCCCACTGCTCACCAACACGGGGTGACCCTCCCAGGCCAGGACTCACGCTGTGTCCGACTGCTTCTCGGTGAAGACCCTCAGGACGAAGTCGGCCTCCTTGTGTGGTTCGAAGGTGGAGGGCACAATGATGTACTCGCCCGGGGGCAGCCGGATCTGGTTGCTCACCTCCCGCAGGTTGATGAAGGTCTCAGACCGTGCCCGGGACTGGTTTCGCAGGAAGAAGTCTTTCTTCAAGTGCACGTTCTGCATGCCCTGGGCCTGGGGGAAGGAATGTGCTTGTGGACAATGGGATGCAACCACAGGGAGTGGCGGGACCAGCACCAGCCCCATCAGGTATAACAGCCCTGCCCTGCCCATCCAGTAGGAGCCATCCCCCCCTCCCACATGGAGGTGCCCAACACCCACTAGCACCCTAGCCACGGCCAGTGCTGTGGGAGCTCCCGTGCCACTGGATACATCAACCCATTTTTGCTCAGTCTTGTGCTTCCCTCCAAGATGGGGTAGGCTGTGACAGCTCGGGACGTACCTCCTCAGGGACCTGCAGATAGGAGGGAAAAGGGGAAAAAATCAGAACTCCAGTATGTGCCCCATCCCTTAGAGCTGCAGGGAGCACAGGATGGGGGACATTTAGCCCATGACTGGCCAAAGCTGGTGGAAAAGATTTTCTTGAGGACTGGGGTTGAGATGGGACTGGCAGTGCTGAGCCTGTCCCAAGGAAGAAGCCTTGGGGTGGGCAGAGGTTACCTCGTAGACAGCAAAGCCGATGGTGTGCATGTCACCTCCCACGCGCCGCTCCCGCCGCCGGTGCTTCTGCATCAGAGCCACCAGGAAGCTGCAGGCTACCTCGTCATCCCCAGGGTCGTCATCTTCTTCCAGCAACTTGATCTTAAACTGGGGGTTGATCCAGAATGTGGCTGGGAGGAAGGGGATGTGTGGATGAGACCTCTGGTCTCATCAAGCTGCCAAGAGCACAGCTGTGGAGGCCAGAGGTACCTGGGTGATTCCTGCAGCCCCCGGCAGTGCTCCCCCGGCGCCACGTGCCCTCGAACACCTGTGTGTGCCATCGGCTGAGCTCATCCTTGGTGAGGGCATCTGGGGTCAGGTTGCAGATCTCGAGCCTGGAGAACTCCCTCATGAAGTCCCGGAAAGACATCCTGTGGGAGGCAAGTAGGAGCTGAGGCCAGGGCACTGCTGTGGGGAGGGAGGAGAGTGCAAGCAACTCTGGACCCAGCTGACATTTTATGAGAATTAAGTGACAGTAAAATCTTGTACCCTTAACAGTTATAGCTTATTTAAAGCCTTGTGCTGGGTTTGAGTAAGAAGGAATATTTACTCTTCTTAGATGTTTATTTTGGATTTAGTTGGCCTGAATTTCCTTCAAGGGAGGAAAATTATTAACTAGATCAGATGAGAAAATGCTGGCAAGCTCTCCAGTGCTGGAAAGCCAGCTCATAAAGGTAGGTCATAGGCTTCAGGTGAAGCAAGACTGCAGGATCTCCCCCCAGCTTCTCTGCTCTTCCCCGGACTGGCTGCTGAAATAGAGCAGCACTTTGCTCCAGCACTCACCAGAACTCTCCATCCTCCATCTTCAGCTGCAGCTCTTCCCTCTCGTCAGGGTCAATGCTGTTCCACTCAGAGGAACTGGGATAGCAAAACAGAGACAATTAGATAGGGACTCCTGAGAGCAATTCAGAGCTGGCCCTCAGCTCCTCTCTTTCTGATGGGAAGGGCTCTGCACACTGAGCTTCCCCTCAGCATTGCCCCGTGCTCGGCTGCTGTGTTCTGTCAGGCTTGCTGGCCTGACAGAGCAAGACTGCCACCCCTTCTGTCCTGCTTACCCATCACTCCAGGCTCCAGTCCACTCCACCTGACCCCAGGGGTTCCTGATGCGGATGAGTTGTTCCTGCTGACCCCGGTAGTTCACCTGCCAGACACCAGACACAGGAGGTGGAGCCAATGCCACTGGCCAGGCTGCTATTGCTATTAAAGTCTAATCTAGGTGACTCACATCTCTGAAGGCTGTGACAGAATAGGCATGGCCCTTCACCAGCTTCTTGAAGGTCACTGCTTCCATATCAAAGGCGCTTGTGATCTGAGGAGAACGTGTAATGCTTAAGTCAATAGGACTGAATTAATATAGTCTTATGCCTACCCCTCCCCTCCACTGTGTGTAGAATTCTCCTTGCTCTGCACTGCTCCAAGCCAAGAGAAGTAGTAGGTAGCACCTCCCTGTGCTCCCAGGCTGCTGGTTGTGGACAATTTAAAGACAGTTTCCTTAGCAGAGGACCCTGAAGAAGATCTACCAAGGAATCACCCAAATTTCAGAATTTAAAAACCCTGCTCCAGGTAATTTGCTGATGCAAAACATAGCCAGAGTTGTAGGCAGTCCCTTGTCCTGCACTTGAGATGAACAATCCCGCTCCATCCAAAGGAGCCCATTCACAGCAACTGGGCTGCAGCACCACGTGTTGTGCCACAGGGCTGCCACACTGGCTCTGGAAAGAGTGCTGTGGTAGGAGGGCAAGGAAGTGACCTCCCACCTGGTGCCCCAGCGAGGGGACTGCTGATATAGCCTTGGGCTGTGAGGCCTCACTTTGGCCAGCGCTGTGGCAGAGCCCTGGCTCATCCCGGGACGTCACTTACGTCGATGGAGCATCCCAGCAGGGAGCCCCTCTCCAGTGCCTTGCGGATGATGTGGCCCATGTTGCGCGGTGGCCGCTTCAGGTCGTACATCTCCGCCACGCCGCCCGTGAAGTCCTCAAAGCCCTCGGTGGTGCTGCCCCCCGAGAGCGACTCGTAGCAGCCGTTCAGCCTGAGGGGCACGTGAGGAGACCAGGAGGTAGCACACGGCAGCTGCCCAGCCACGCAGCACAAGGGGCCAGCCACAGAAGAGACTCCCTTCCCTCCTCCCTGCACAGTGAGGAGACTCCCTTCCCTCCACACCCCCTACATGCCCACCCGCCCACATGCCCACCATGGGGATACCCACTTGGCATAGGCCTTCTCCAGCAGAGCGCTCCAGAACTCGGTGCACTCCGCCGAGTGGACAAACAGAAGTTCCCCGTCCTTGGTGGGCAGCAGGTCATCCACCACCACGTCCACCCACTCACCGAACTGCCAGATCTGGGGGGTGAGGAGACAGTGGGGTGAGCTCAGAGCATCGCATGGCTTGCTCATCCCTACCCCAGAGGGATGGCCTCAACCCTTGCTTCCACCACAGCCCACCAGCTGGCCAAAAGCTCCCAGCCCACCTGGAAGTGAAAGATGCCAGCATAGTCCTCCTGGAAGCTCTGTCCATGGGGCACCACACGGTGCAGGAGCTCCTCGTTGAGCGTGAGGGAGCCAATGGCAGCCAGCAGCCAGCAGTCACCTGGGCAAGGAGAGGAAGCTGGTATGAGTACCTATCACCTCCCTAGCTGGGAGGGGAGGTGATGGATGTTTAGGAGCCCATGGTGTGCTCTCCTTGCAAATGTTTGGGGCAACCCAGATCAAAAAGTCCATGGAAAAAACAGAGAAGGTCCAGCAAGCAGAACTTAGGGATGCAGGCTTCCTCAGCCTGCCCACAGAGAGAAGTATTAGCTCAAGGCAACAGGGAATGTTCCTCCCTCACCTGTGTCCAGACCACCACACACAGTCAGCACCAACAGCCCCCTCCTGCAGCTATTTATCTGGACCCTCCTGGAACTCACTCATATGACTGCCCCCCATATCTCAGACAGCAAGTTCTGCAGCAGAATTACACTTTGCATGTAAAAAGCCATTTTAGCAAGCAAGCGGTTTCATGCTGCTGCTGCAGCTTCTCAAATTGCAAGCAATGCCACAGCACTTTTCCTTCTGAGTGATCTTAACCACAAGTGCTGCTCCAGGCCAGAACTGTGCTTTAAATGCTTTGCCTTGATTCTCTCTCTTCTCTTTTGCCTTTGAAGCCTTTCACACCTTAGTCTTGAGCCTGGGTAACCTGTAACTGGGCTGTGGTTTGACAAAACTCCATTTCCAAGTTTTTAATGACCAATTGAACATTACCACAGTGCTCTGGGCTGTTATGCACGCCAGTTGCCACCTCAGGTTTGTCCTAATTACTGGATATATTAAATGTAGCCACCCCTGAAAACAGCATGCTAAACGTGCTAAGGCATACGGTACTCCCAATGAAGCCCTACTTGCTCCCAATCAGGACAACACTGTCTGTGGTACCAAGATCTGTTTCTGATGACCACAGAATTCCAGTTGTGGTTCAACTCTGCTGGCCTACCCAGCCCATTAATACTTCTTTCCTTGCCTCAGTGCCTTCGCCTTGGGAGACACTCCTGGAGAAAAGACAAATCATCACTTGTACACCTCTCAATTTCCTTCTGCCACACCACATTGCTTCACAAACAGTTTGTCACCACCACCACCATCTCAGTTTGTTATTGTCATGCAGCTGCCATCCCTCACCATTTACCAAAGCAGGGAGCTCTTTGGAACAGCTCCTGGCATTGTTTTCAGCATGTATCAGGCATGGATGCACCCAGAATCTCCACTGATCTCAGCATGGTCAAGCTGTGCGTGCATCAACTCATTTTTGTGGAGCTTTAACCTAGAGCTACCAGAAGGCACAGGATGCCCCCTGACTTGCAGTTTCCATCTCACTGAGTGGAAAGGGCCACCCAACCCTCCCCAGTTACGACTGTCTGGACCAAGGACAAAGCTTCAACACTCACCCAGAGCCCCTTGGCAGATGTCTGTCCGAGTCGCACCACCAACAATGAACTGAGGGTCATCCACTAATTCCTGCAGAAGGACAGAATCAGATGCTGGTGCTGGATCTTGGCAGGGCCTGGGCTTTAGCAGGGCTGGCACCCACTGCAGCTCTCACTTGAGAAAAATGGTGTACTGTCCCTGTGAGATGTACCCCACCTGCCCTGTGCTAGGGAAGGCTGCTTTACTGCAACCCCAAGGCCATCATGGTAAGGCAAGGCAAGATCTGCTGTTTCCATGGGAAGACAAGGCTGGATGACATTCCCCTTGCCCTCATGGCACCAGGGGACATGCACTCTCAAAAGTCCCAGCTACTGAGGGTGACACATCCATGCCGTGACACCTAGAAGTAACAATACAACGCACCTGTTCTGAAGCCCACAGTCTGCTGCCCAGAGGAAGTAGTGCCTGCTAGATGCAATGCTTTTCTGAGCAGACACTCACGGTGAACAGCCCTGGGCCCTTGGGAAAGTGGCTCTGCAGCACTCCAGGGACTTTGAGCACTGAGGGGTGCCTGCAAGGGCCAGTCTGCAGCTTAGCACACCACGTCAGTGCAGATGTGCAGGGTAGGGATGCCAGCCCAGCCTGAGAAGAAGCAATCCCAGCACTTACCGACGGACGCTTCCACTCCACTCCCCGTGTCTTGCTGGAGTGTGGCCCCAGCTCCTTGAATCCAAGGGCAGTTGGGCCAGCTGGGAATTGGGGATCCCTGAAGAGAGTGCCACTCTCAATGCACTGCTGCTTGAGAGCCTCATAGTCCTGGTTGAGGTACTTGATGGCGTTGTTGTGCTGGCCGAGCCCCTCGGCTCTCAGGCGGTCTCTCTGCAGTCGAGCAGCCATCCCGCCAAAGGGCATCATAGCTGGGCACCAGCACCGCTACCCTCTGCTCCACTCCCTGCAACAGAACAGGCACGGCCACACTCAGGCAGGGCCCGCTACCTTCCTTTCCCCTGGGGATATCAGCCATCTCACAGAGCCAGGCTTGGAGGCTGAATCCCCAATTCCCCACCACTCCCAC
Organism: Trochalopteron elliotii; assembly: GCA_024734555.1. Classification (NCBI taxonomy): domain Eukaryota; kingdom Metazoa; phylum Chordata; class Aves; order Passeriformes; family Leiothrichidae; genus Trochalopteron; species Trochalopteron elliotii. Next base: position 4,813,479 of record JANPWX010000045.1, read on the forward strand.
AGCAGGGACCTTCTCCAGAAGCACTCGCCTGGTGCAGTGAGCCCAGTGACACACAGAGCACCCCAGGGTGGACACACACACCAGGAGAACCTCCCAGACCCCAGCCCCAGCAGCGGCCCCGTTCTGAGCCCTGTCCTCCAGTCTGGCTGTTGCAGCCCCACTGTCTTTAAGGGACACCGAGGGGGCAAAGCAGCGCTGAGGGCTGGCTGGGAGGAGGCAGTCCCCCAGCACCTAGATCATGGGTCCTGTCTTGTCCCTGCTACGCCAAAAGGCTGTGCCCGGAGGAATTTCAGACGCATTCCAACCTCGTCAGCCTCTCCTCCCGGCGCAGCTTTCCGGGTTCTTCCCTCGTCCCGGCTCCTCCTCACCCGCCTCGGCCGGGAGGCCGTCAGCGGCCGCCCGCAGCTTCTCCCACCCCCAGGGGCCTCTCCCTCTCCTTTCCCCTCTTCTCCGAAAGCCGCCCCGGCTGCCTGAGCACTGAGTCAATAAGGCCGGGTAGGGAGGAGCCCAGCGGGGCGCAGATACCTCTAGCTATGGGGCCAGAGAAGGACAGGGAAGGAAGAGGCGGGACGGCACACTCACAGGGAGGATGACTCAAGGCTCGTCGACCGCCAGTGGAGCAGCTTGCTGGGAGATACCAGGAAGGGATTATGGAGTTCAGCGGGGCACCCCGGCACCAGGGAGAGCGAGGCAGGACAGACACCGCAGAGCCCCCACGCCGCACCTCTCCCTGCCCCGGCCATCCTCCCGGAGCTTTGACCAGCAGCTCACGGCCAGGAGCTTCGAAGCAGCCTGACACAGCTGCCAGGCATGTCTGGCCCCGCTGCCCTGCCCCACCGCACCCACTGCGGTGGGCAAGTCCCAGCTCCCCTCCCGGCGTCCAGCTGCCCTCAGCCCTGTCCAGGCACCAGGGCAGCAGCCAGCTCACACCCACCGCACTGCCCGGGCTGAAAGGGGCCTCTGGGACCGTCTGTTCCAAGCCTCCATGCAAGCAGTGTCACCTGCAGCAGGGCCATGGGGCAAGTGCCACCACCACCAGCAGCCCACTGGCATCTGTGGCTCATCCTGCCCCATTCCCGCTTGGCTGGGCTGGTGCCGAATACTTCAGAGGTTTGTCTTTGTGAGAAAGTGGTGTAGTCCTTGGGTAAATAAGCCAGGAGCCAGCAATCCACTCAGAGCAACAGTCAAATGCCAGTGCTGGCCCACTCCCTCCCTCGTATCCTATCCCAGGGGAGCAGGGTACAGCCTGGCTCCAAAGAGGCGGCTTTCCTTGTCATAAAGTGCTGTGATAGCTAAGGGGAAGGCAGGCAACAGTGAATAGGCTGCAAACTCCTGGCACATGCATAGAGCATAAACTTTGCTCCAAACCCATGTGGCTGTCCTAGCCAGAAGCTTTTCAGAAGAAAAAAAAATCTACTCTTCCTCATCACTCTGCCTGCTCTGGGATGCTCTAAACCCACTACCCTTCTCCAGGACAGTGCCAGCCCTTCTCTCCTCTATGATGGTCCCAAATTTACGGAGCTCCTCCTATGACTCTTGCCCTGCAGCCAGCACCCTGGCAATCTCTCCCAGTGGCAAGGCACTCAGTGCCTGCAGAGCTGGCAGGATGGCTTCTCCAGTCCCAGACACTGCTGAGAACACAGGGGGGAGGAGGGATCCCAAGTACAGCTGCCCATACTGCCTCCAGATCCCACCTCACCACCTCATACCACAACCTGCCACTGGCAAGGGAACTTCCCCTACCCCCATAGCCCCTGACAGGTTCCCTGCACCCTTTCCCACCCTACCTACCAGCACGAGACATGGCTGCAGACGTGGGGAGCTCTCTGCAGACACGGGCACCATATGAGTTATTCTTAGCTCTGTGGCTCAAAATACTCAGGAAGGCTGTGCTCAGTGGCAGACGGAGGTCACGCAAGCGCAGAGCAAAGAAAAGCATTTCAGACCCCAGAATGGGACAGGAACCACATGGGTCTTTAAAGCAACGAGGTCAGCTGCTGGCACCTCCCCAGGCTTATGCTGACAGACACTGCAGGTCCTCCACGTAGGAGAAGGGGGTGTGATGAGACAAGCCAAGCCCCCAGGGCAGTTTTCCACCACAGGTGACATCCAACTATAGTATGATGCTTTCCAGTACTCGAGGCACCTCTGATCCCTCCCAAGTGGGAGCAAAAAGACACACTGGTTCCTGCAGGGTCCCTGACACCTCGTGCACTTTAGCGCATACTGCAAAACTCTTGGGCAGCATCATTGTTGAAGTCCAGCCAAAAATCTTTGCAGCCCTCTGGTTTGCCAGCTGCTCTTGCAAATCAACGGAAGTGGGGAGCACCCTTCCTCAAAACCAGCCCTGATTGACACACGGCATCCTGCCGCATACTCAGCTCGGGGCAAGGCGTCACAGCCGCCCATGGCATCCCACTCTGAGTGCTCAAGCAGCTCTCAGGCCCTTTCCAGCCCTCCGGATGACAAAGATCCTCGTTTCCCACAGGCTTCCCTTTATGTTACCGCATCCCTTTGACGGGATGCGGGCTTGGCTCTGGGGTCGGCAGCGCATCCCGGGAGGCTGCGGTATTCAGTTTACTCGTTCCCACGATGGGGAAGCCTCTGTGTCTCTGAGGATGCGTTATCTCATGCAGAAATCCCCGCAGACAGAAAGGGGATGGGAGGGGTAGGCATGCCTAGATAAGCTTAGAAAACAGAGAAAGCAGCCGGGGAGGGGAAGACGGACGGACCCGCAGCCCTGCTCGCCCGGCGGCGGTCTCCCCCCCGGTGCTTAACCCCACGCTGGGGGTCGGATAAGGGTGAGGATGGGGGGGATGGACTTACGGAAGCTGCTGCCGCCACCGCCCTGCCCGCTTCAGCTCAGCCCGGCCCGGCCCAGCCCAGCCCAGCCCGGCTCAGTACAGCCCCGCGGAAGGTGGAGTTTCGGCGGGCAGGACGTACGAGCAAAGCCGGGAGGGCACTGGGAGGGGGAATTAAAGGAGCAGTGACAGCTTACAGACACTGGGAGAGGATTATAGATCGAGGCTGATGGTGAGGTTCTGTCTGCTGTCGCCCTCTCCCAGCTCCGAGGGATGGGCGTGCTCCTTCCCCCATTGTTCTGAGGAAAGGGTTGGGTGCACACGGAAACCGGAGCTGGAAGGAAAAGAGGAAGCAACTCTCCCCTAGGAAAAGATTTGCGGGTAACTTCTGCACGCCGCCGGCACCCCAGCGTAGCTGGGTGAAGCACTGTGCAGACACACTGCACCTTGTCCCCAGGGCTTGTTGACCTTCTAGTGCCACGGCTGAGTACGGTGGTCCCACCGGATATCCCAGACTATTGTGATTCCTGGGGGGACTGTGCCCGCACCGCCTCAGTCATTAAAGCCCAGGTGGTCACAATCAACAACGCCACCATCAGCTGCCCCGGCCTCCCTGCATGCCCCGGCTGGCAGCCCCCACACCACCACCACCAGCTGCCCCTCGCTGCTGGGTGCCAGCAGGGCCCTCTCCAGGCAGGTCCCACTGCCCTGGGGTTTTCAACAGTTGCATCGGGGCTGCCCCTGCGTGCCCTCCGTGACTCAGGGTGCAGCTATGTTGGGTGGTGCTGTTACCAGCGGGCATGGCAACAGCAGGGCTTGGCACCCTACCCTGGAGCCAGCACGGCTATGGGTAGGCATAGCATGGCTCAGCATGAATTGGCACAGCTTGGCCTAGTGTGGCTTAGCCCAGCACATCTAATGGCCTGGCCTGGCACGAGCAGCTCAGCTCAGCCCAGCCCTGTCCCAGGAAAGAAGCTCTGTATTGCCATCTTTTTGGTGCCAGGGCTGAACAGGGTGATCCTAATGGGTGTCACCAACCCTGGAGCTCCCTCTCCTTCCCTGGTGCCTGTTTGAGGTTGTGCCCTACAGACTCACTGCAGCAGCTGGCATTGAGCCTGTGAGAGCCCAGGCCTCACAGGACACCTGCTTTCTGCCTCACCCCACTCTGCCCCAGGGGGTAAATCCTTCCTAAGCAGGGAGCAGGTTGCACGTGGGGCCAGGAGCCATGTCCCTTGCCTGAGGGAAGGGCAACCCAAACATTTAAAGCCAGCTGTAGCATGGTCCTGCTGCTGCACACACAAGGGACCGGTCTGGTCCTGGCCAGCACTCACTAGAGCTGCCCTATCCCTATCCAGGGGACTACATTACAGGCAGCTTGTTCTGCCCACCCTGGTGCAGAGGTGGCCTTGGTGTGCCCTGCTCTGGTTGCTGCAAAGGCTGCTCCATCTTTTTCCCAGGCAGGTGTGCCACAGGCTGGAAGCATAAGGGGGTCCCTGCTGGGGACATTATTTAGCTCTGCACAGAACTCCAGGCAGCACTGTGTTTTCAAAGAGCAAGAGAGGCCTGTAGTGCCAGGGCCTGTTCCTGCTTTGAGTTTGTGCCCATCCTTGTAACTCCGTTTGTCCTGTTCAGCTCCTGCCTTATTACCCTTCAGTGGCCTCCAAAGCTGCTTTCACAGATTCCTCTCCTGGGGCAGGAGACAGATCCTCAATAATCCTGTCACAAAGGCTGTCCCATGTCCTTCCCCCTATGCTTGGAAGCCGTTTCCCTGAAACACCTGCAAAATCCCTGTGCAATTTCCTTGTTTCCTTCCCTCAAGCTTTCCTTTGCGGTGATGGCTGCAGGGACTAGGCAGCAGGCATGGTTCTTCTTTTTGTCTTCAGTTCTTTGCTCTCTGGCACTGCCTCTTCCCTTGTCCTTTGGCTGTGGGCAGGAGGGTCTTTTGTCCCCTGCTGGTGCTGCACTGCTGGCACAAGAAGCCACGGGACCTGATCACAGTGAGGCGGGGACAGAGGTGGGGGCACTTGTCCATCTCTCAGCAGCCCACGCCAGGCCTCTCCTCTCCATTGTGCCATCCTCCAAGCAACGGCCACTGTGCACAATGTAAGGAGCAGAGCACACAGCAGGTTCCTGGGAAGCACGCCAGATCCAGCCTGCACAGAGAGCAGCAGGGAGCGTCCTGGGGACTGGCTGCTTACTGTCGGCCCCAGCACTCAGGGGATAGCTGACACATGAGCAGCAGCATGTTTCAGGGAAGTGCTCCTCTGTGCTCCGGGGGTCTAGCACCCCTCACGCTTTCCCAAAGGCTTTAGCTGTCCATCCACACCAAGTGTCCAGGTTTTAAATGGATAGGGCAGGAGTGGCTGTGTAACTTGCTATTGAAACACGGGTGGGCTGACATGTGGCGTGAGGCTACCAGTGAAACTCCCTTACCACATCATTCCCAAACCATCTTCTTCTATCCCAGCCTCAGTACACACAGCTCCCTATCTATCTGCTGTTAGCAGCAAAGTTTCTGATGCCTCTGCAAGTCACAGGGAAAGGCATTCATGCTGCAAGAGCCTGTGAGCCGTGGCTAAGTTCCTGGCAGCAGGGCAAGGCTTGTGCTCACACTACTCCCCACTCCTCCTTTTGCACCACGCATGCTCCTGCAGCCCTGCAGCAGCTGGGGTCCTCTCCTCCCACGTCCCAGCCCCCAACCCACTCCACAAAGAAAAGACTGCACAAACAATAGCTCCTTTTTTCCTTTTTAATTTTGTACACAAATATATACAGGGTATTATACACATCTCTACACAGACAGTGCCACTCAGAACACACAGCTCTCTGTGGGCAGGGCCCCAACAGCCACAGAGGCAGCCCCAGAGCATGGCTGTACCTACAGAGACCAAGGCATCCCAGCCCACCAGCTGGACTAGGAGCAAGGGCAGTAGGTGGGTGCAAGAATAGGGAAGCAGGATCAACAACCCCCCTGCCCCAGCCTGCGAGTGGACCGGGAACTCTCAGCTCTCATGCTCGTTCCTGGCTGCTACCTGGAGGGGATGGGCCACTCCCACCCTGCCCCTTCACACCCACGTGTGCTCCAGCCCCAGCAGAGCCCTGGAAGCTGGCGTGGCCTGCCCTCCTCATGCACTGAAGACCCACAGCTCTTCTGTTCCATCCACCCTTTTCTCCAGGCCTGGAATTCCTACAGAGGTCTTGTACAGGAAAGGCAGCTATGTCCTCCCTGGAGCAGCCCCCCACCTGCTCTCTCTGGGTCTGGCTCCCTTCCTGTAGTGGGAGGCACAAGGGAGAAAAGCTGTGAGATGTGACTATCGTTCCTGGCAGCTGAGGTGGGCAGGGCTGACACTTCACTTGTTCTGGCTGATTAAAGTGCTTGGAGCTCCAGGGCCAGCACGGGTGATTGAAAAGGTAAATGACTGTCCCCTTTCACCCAGCCCCTCAGGCCCTGAAGGGCACAGCCCCAGGGAGCTGGTGCAGCACCCACAGATGACAGGCAAAGGGAGGGTGATAGTGTCTGCAATGAGCACCAAACAGGATGGTGGCAAGGTTTGAGGGAAATAAATATAGCTAAATAGCAGAGGAATTTATTATTTTCCTTTACATTTTACACAGGGGGAGGGGGGGAAGGAATTGAGGGCAACTGATACTGACCAGAAACCTCCTCACAAAGTGTCTTTAAACAGGGTCAGTCCTTCTTCCATGTGCCAGGGGCTCCAGTTCACCTCTCCCAGCCATCCTGTTCCCTGCCTGCCTCTGGGACACAGTTATCAACAGGGAGGGGGCAAGGGTAAGAGGTAGGAGAGGAACAACCCCCCTCTCAGGCTGGGTGGTGGCAGGGGAGCCTACACCAATCAGGGCAGGTGAAGAAAGTCAGCATAGCCCCATGAGGCTTTTGTGCTCCTCAAGATGGTGGTCTTGATTGGAGACATCTCCTAGGGGCTGCTCTCCCAGGGCTCCCTCCCTCTGACCACCTCAGCTGCGAGACAAGCCAAGCCTAGCAGCAGCTTAGGGAAGGAAGCCCATGGGGCCTCATTGCAACCAGGCAGTGCTGATCCTGCAGGGTGTTGAGGGCCTGTAGCCTGAGACCCTTTCTCCCCTCTCCCTAGCACCCAGGAGACCCCCACACAGCCCCCCCACCCCCAAGCCTGACCCTGCTGTGCAGACACAGGGCACCAAAAGGGGGGCTGCAGTACCACATGGGGGGTCAGGTTGATTTGTTTGAAAGGGGAGTAAAATGTGCAAAGAAAAATGCCACTTTAAATGATGCTGCAAACCCCTGCCTGTGCCCCTGGGAGAGGAGGGAACAGGACCTGGGGGAGAGGCTGCCTGCGCCTCCTCCTGCTCATGAGAAATGCCCTCAGCATCCCTGCGAGGGCCTGTCTAGCTCATGCCAACACAGTACCCCTTCCTCAGCGTGATGCCACCCTTGACTATGAAGCCGGGCTGTCACCATCACTGTCTCTGTGGTGAGGGGGAAGCCTGTCTCCAGCCCTGGGCCTGGACCGGCTCCTGGGATGCCACACCAACTGGATGCTGGGAGCAGTTGAGAAAGGGCACACGCAGGCACAGGGAGAAGGTGCAACAAAAGCTAACCCCACCCTGGGTGGGGTTTCCAATAGAGTGACTGAAGTTTTTCATTTATCACCTTCCTGTAAATCTAATAAATTATTAGTGTTTCTCACCAGCAAGACAGGAGATACAGTTGCCTGCTCAGAAGACCCCAAATGTTCCCCTTATGCCCCTTCCCCCAAAGCACCCAGCTTTCCTCCTCCCCGCAGGTCCAGGGCAGCACCGCGGGGGTTATGGTCCCCCTCCTCCCCAGCCTCTGGGAGTCTGGGGTCCAGGGATGCACTGAAGAAGGTAGCTAGTAAAGAGCATGCCTGCCGAGCAGCCGGGCTGGCGCAGGGGTGGAGGGGCAGGGAGATGGAGAGCTTGCGGCAGGGCCTCTGCCCTCACAGAAGGCAGCGGCCCTGGGGGCGGGAGGGCGAGGGCAGTAGCCAGCACCCTCGGGTGCCTCTTCCCAAGTCTCCATGCGCACAGCCTGCCCTGCTCCTGGGCCTGCTTCTCCTCCCGCCCTTCAAGGTCCCTACTGGTGGATCTCATTCTCTATCAGGCTGTCCTCACACGACTGGAAATCTGTGTCATTCATGCCATCTGCGTTGATGAGCTCCTCATCCTGTGATCCCTGCTCCTCCGACTCTGTTGCTTCGCCCTCCGGCGAGGAGTCCTGCAGCACTTGGGCGATGTACTTCTGTCAGGGCCAGCCACGGGGCAGGCAAGGGGCAGGGAGAGAGCAGAAACACATGTCAGTCTAGGGAACTCCTCCAGGAACCAGAGCACAGCACACTAAGCACCATGCATGAGGCTGAGCGTGGCGATATGCTGGGAGGGCAAGGAAGCATCCAGACTCCATGGAATATACCAGGAAAGGTGTAAGAGTGGGGCTTAGTCCTGAAACACTGGATGTGTTTCAAACCCCAGCATTCTGGGACAGAGCACCCGGGGTGGGAAAGAATGTGGCTTCTCAGGCTCTTTGGAGCCCATGTGAACTGGAAGACTGCACTCCCTTTTTTGCTAGTAGATGTGTCCTTAAAGCTCTGCCTGCCTCTTACAGGGATTCTCCTTTTGGCAAAATGTTGCTGCTTTTAGGTGTCTGGAGACTAGGAAGGAGCCTGGATTACATGTGCACACCCCAGCCCTGCTCTCCCCCATCTCTGCAGCCCTGCATAGATCCCCACTACAACAACCTTGCGGAAAGAAGCAGTTGGAGTGAGCCAGTTGAGCCAAGGTGAAGTTCTGAAAACCAACTCTGGAAGTCTCAGAGTGTTGGACAGGGGAGAGAAGAGTCCCCAGAGCACTTCCATGGCCTTCAAGGCAATGTCCACAGAGAGCCCTTTGTGGTGTCACTAGGACAAGCCCGGTGGGTGACAGCCTCTGCTGGCGTGCAAGCGTGCAAAGATGCAGAATGAGAAGGGAGACTGACCCGGCTGGATTCACTGTCCCAGCCGAAAGAGAGACGGAAAGTAAATGCACAGCATCTGAGGAGCAGCGGGAAAGAGGTGTGTGTGTGGGGGTTACACTTCATCACCCAGAGCAGGTGAGGGGCACAGTGCCCAACAGTTGCCTCCCACCCTCACTGGGAGGATCCAGGTGCTGACTCAGAAAAATGAGAAGTGAGGAGTGAGGTACTCAGACAGGGAGTTACCTCCCCCTTTCCAAACTCAGATAAGGAGTGTGCCAGAGCACAGAGGTGGGGATAGTGACTCACAGCTGATTTGGGAGCCGGCAGATTGGTGGCAGGTCTCCCATTCTGCCTGTTGTCCATAGCATCCACTTCTGTGTGGTCAATCTGGAGAGAAAAGGAGTAATTGAGGCTGCCAGGGCAACATACTTGCTGTCCCACCTCAGGAGCAGTATACAGGCAGCAGACACAGCCTCATGACTATCCCCTCTGTGAAATCAGCATTGACAGGCTCTGCTGAAGAGCAGGTTGGGACCCCCCAGAGCCCCTGCTGTCTTGCAGTTGAGCTGTGCTACCAAGGAGAAGGGTCCCGCACCCAACCATTCTGCCTCACCTTGTAGTTGTGAGCGCTGAGGTATTTGAAGTGCCCAAAGCAGACATGACACAGGCAGATGACAATGGTGATCACGAGGACCACAAAGGTGAACATGGATGTGGGGGCCAGGAACCCTGGGGCAAGGGAAAACCAAAGTGGCAGTGTCAAAAGGACTGTGACCATGCCCCGCGGCTGGAGGCTGCCAGGATCAGAGCCTGGCCAGGGAAGTGGCTCAGTAGGAGGCAAGGGCTGGCATGCCAGCCCAGCGCTCACCTGTGCGCACTGTGGAGAAGAAGAGAAGCCAGAAGAGGCAGAGGATGGGGGCTGCCACCACCTGATTCACAGCCCCTGAATGGATCTTCTTGTCCAGCTTGGCAGGCAGGTAAGCATAATACAGGTTGTATCGGTCCACCAGGTGCTTAAGCAGCATGTACATGAGCCCTGGGAGAGGGGGAAGAAAGCAAGACAAGTGGGGTATCAGCCTCTTTGCTAGACTGAGGGGCAATATCTCCCCCACATCAGCCTTCTTGCCCCGCCTCCATCTCTGGCACAAGGAGGCAGAGGGATATCACCTACCAAAAGGGACGATGATGGGGCAGGTGATGCTGTATGTCATGACTACAGTGAAGACGCACATCATCCAGGCGTAAGCAGCCCCAAACTGGAACTCGTAGGCCTGGTGCTGCAGGGGGGAATGGAGACCCATCAGCAGGAGCACCGTGAGAGCTGAACGGGTGTGTGCAACACACCCAGCTCTACACACAGCACCGGGCCAGCCCCATGGCAGCACTGCCCTCCCTGGGTGCAGGGCACACCCCATCCCTCAGCCCCTACATACTCGTTTGACGTTCCTCCGCTCGGCCGCCGAGCGGGCCAGGCAGAGGCGTATCATGTACATGAGCAAACCAGGGATGCGCAGCAGGTCCATGGCATTCCCGATGAAGGCAGAGGCGATAACGTAGTTGACAAAGAAAGCCCCATTGTCTGGCAGGAACACGCACCTGGGGAGATGCAGCAAGAGCAGGCTGCAAAGGGTGCTCCCTCCTTGCAGGGCAGCAGCTGGGAGCCCCCACAAGCTTTGGATGCCGACAAGAACCACCTCCCACTGTAAACAAAGCCTTTCTGCTCAACTCCACTTACTCAAATCGCACGGCAGCTTCAGCAAGGAATTTTTTGTCAAACAACCAGCGGAAAAATACATCCAAGCTGTGGGGGAAGAAGGCAAGAAGGAAAGATGAACCATCAGAAGCAGCGACAGACAAAAATGCACATGGCAAATATGTAGAAGCTGCTCTAGAAAGATCCAAAGCTCTGACCGTAGACTGCTTTATTCCCATAGGCTAGAGTGTGTCACCAGCAATTATGTAAACTGGACATTGGAAAAAAATAAAACAGAACAAAACAATGCAACACTCAAAAAGGGATGTAAAGCTTCCCATTCATGTGTGTTCTTATCCCTCTACCCTGATCCTATCAATATTTTTCCTCTCTCCTTTGTTTGGGCACAATATCCATGTAAGGAACAGATGACTGACTCTACAGAAGAAATTGGTTAGGTACAAGGTACCCTCCAACAAGAGATTTAAAAAAATCCCTTAGAAGAAACATATCCCATTTTCCTCAATTTTGATTTTTTAATATAAAACTATCCAATCCTCTGGCACGGGTGGAGTACAGAACTCAACAGGCCAACAGCAGGGGGATCAGCTCCTCAGAAGGAAGCACAGCCTGTTTTGCAGTCAAAATGCAAACCTTCCGAGAGCATTCACCTGCCCAAGATGCAAGTTCACATGCAACAAGGCTTTTTTTAATCTGTGTTGCAAACATGTAGCACCCAGTGGGATGAAGGACTATTCTTCTGCCACTATCAGAGGGTTTGTCTATTCTCAGGAGCTGCCTGACATCACCACTGATGGGCTGTATCTCAAATACGGAATTTAGGTGGGATCTTAAAGATCCCTGACCCCACAATATGTAAAGAATGAACTAGCACAGTTAGAGTTCCCTGTCCCGCACCCACTCCCCAGTTTTTTCTTCCTCACACTGTTCCCCTGCTTGGCCCCTGTTCAGCACTAGAGCCCACACCAATGGCTAGCAGGTGATGCATCAGTATTTCCCACAGGGCAATTCTATAAACTCTGCAGGAAATTTGAGGCATACACCCAAACAGATGAGCACTTCTGTACCCACACTATTCCTCCCAGCCAAGCAGCGCAACCTATTCAATTCTGGCTTAAAGGGGGAATTCACTAGTTTAGTGCAAAATGGACTGCACACTGAGCACAGAGGTGGAGAATGCCTCCTTCACCAGCAGATGTCGAGCAGACTTTTCACACGTACTCATCTACCATGTCAACTTTGCTGCATTATTTGTAACACCATGGCGCATGTCAATGTGTGTGCAGATTGAGTCAATAAAGTCCTAGAGATCCAGTCATGCATGGTCTGGCCTGTTCTCCCTCAACTAAAATTAAACACCAGTCTCTGGGGGGGATGGTGGCCAGGGCACCAGTGCAGTGAGAAAAGGATGTTGTAAAAAGAAGAGAACAATCAGGGTGTACTCTGTGCTCCACATCTCTGTACTTGCCTTCCCTTCCCAAAACCCCTACCTGCTCAGGCCCAGCGACGGCAGCAGCAAGACCATGAAGATGAGGAAGGTGTAACACTTGTGCATGGTTGTCCTATTCTCTCCAGACCTGAGGACAGAGGGGCTGTTAACCTTCCACCCCACTAGCCACACAAGCTGTGCTCCCAAAGGCTTTCCATCAGTAAGCACTTCCCAGTATCTAATCTAAATCCCACCCCTGTCTGTTCCTAGTACACGAATACACCCCCTTTCCCTCCAGCATATTTGAAATCCATTATCGAGTCTCCATTCCTTTCCCCTTGTCTCACGGGCTCTGCAATCATCTTCCCTGACCTGCAATCCAAGACCTGGTGACACCCTCCCCACCAGTCTGCAACACAGACCAGAAAACAAAGTTTACATTGTGTGTCCTGTGGGGAATGTGCCTCACAAGCAGCACGCTTCTAGTGTTCTGCACTTCAAGTGCCTTCCCTGTGACCAGAAGCCAGAGCAGCTAAAATAATTTTCCCTCGGAACTGCTACATCTTACACATGGTACTGGCACACCACCCCTGCCTGCTCACCTGAGTCAAGACTTCCCTCACTACTAGCATTTCTCATAGTGCCCAGCCCCAACTCCTCTCAGCTTTCTTCTTCTTGTAGACCTGTCAAGCTCTGCTCAGATAACCATGCTGAACAACAACAGCTAAAGACTAGCGGAACAGCTGTCCACAGCAGTCTCCAGGTGCCCAAGAGGTGCAACATAATACCATGCTTGGAGTGGAAGACAAAAATTCAAGCAGAAAGATCCAGCCCAAAGCTTTATGTCAGTGAGAAGTGTCTAGCAGCCAATCAGCTCACTGAGAAGGTAAGAAGAGGTTCTGGCTGTCCTTACCTGGTCCAGTGTGCTTCGAAGAAAGCAGAGTAGTATACAATGGTGGGCAAAAGAGCAGAGAAGCACCACAGCAGCAGGGTGGGGAAGAACTGGGTGATGATTGGGTTCTGCAACAAGGCAGAGAAGAAATCACATGTTACATGGTGCACCCAGCTCTTGTACCAGTCACAGGTAGAGTTGCCTTTGCTGATACCAAGGCCCCAGCACTGACTGCCACTGCACCCTGTCCAGGCTCAGCACCTCCCTCACAGTCACGCTGACAGGACACGGGGAACAATGACAATCTCTCTCCCTATCCCCAGCCTTGCAGGGATGTTGTGCCTTGGGGTGGTTCCTGTGTTACCCACCCTGCACCTGTCTCCAAAGTCCTTACATTGAGGTACTCCACAGGCTTGGTGACATTGAACTTGTCCATAGTGGTGATGATGATAGCAGGAGTGGTGAGAAAGAAGAGAAGAATGAAGAGGACCACATTAATTACAAAGCAGCGGATCCACCATATAAAGCCCCGGATGGAGAGGTGTTCCCTGGGAGGGAGAAAGAGGGCATCAGAATGGCTGCACAGGGTACAATACCAGGTGTGGGGCTTTGCATGTACATCACAACCCAGCCTGGTGAACAGCACTTGGGGTGCCAGCCCAAGGCTTTCCCCCTCCCAGTCAGATCAGACCTCTAGCTCAGCAAGAATCAACTCACTCAATTACTAGAGGAGCAGATGAAGAGGGAGAAAGGGAGGGTGCACCTCTTTCCCACTGGCAGGGCCACTGAACCCTACAGAGCTGCTCACCAGTAGATATTCTGTGGGTCAGGAGCGTAACTGACAGTCCAGCTGGAGACATGGAGGGACTCGCTGCAGGAGGAGGCTCTGGGCTCCCCACGACATGCACAGCCCTGGCACTTACAAGCGTTGAAATCTTTCAGGATTCTGGACAAGAGAAAGAGGGACATGCTGACACAAAGGCTGGCAGGCACAAGCCAAGGGGATGCCTGAGCACTGCTGTTCTTCTGATTTAAGGCAAAGGCTGGGACAAGTCATCTTCTTGGGGAGGGCAGGACCATCTGCACTCACATGGCTGTGATGGTCTCATTGTGGAAGGTGACAAAGGCCATTCCCAGAGGCTTTTCATTAACCTTCTCCTTCTCCCGCTTGTAGTCATCTTTGAGCTTCTCCTCCAGCTTGGTGTAATACTCAGTGGCCTCCACCTGAGCAGGAGGACAGAGGTCAGATGATCGGGGGACTCAAATCTCAGGACCCTCATCTGCTGCCCAACACCTCCAGCTCTCTCCTACCTCCTCACAGCCCCTGATGGGGCAGCAGCACAGGTGCCCACAGGGCTTGGGGTTGATCATGGATGGGGTGTTGTCCTTGCTCTGCAGGTTGGTGAAGTAGATTCGTCCACGCTCAGCTTTCTTCCTGAAACACGAGAGCAGAAGAGAAGGAAGAAAGGAAAGAAAGAGGGTAACTCAAAAGCTCTGTGGCACCAGACTTGAGGGGGTATCAGCAACATCAGCCCACTCTGCCTTTTCTCCCAAAACAGAGGTTACCTCTCTGCATCAAGGAACATCAGCCGGGCAACATCATAGCAGGGACGGGCCTCCAGGACAGTGCAATTGGCATAGGCCTCCCTGTGGATGAGAAGCATCAGTTCATCACAACCGGCACCAAAGGTACCCCTCAAGCAAACTCCAAGTGTTCAGGACTTCTCTCTGGCCCTGAGAAGAGTGTCCTGGGCTGTGATGCATACCAAGAGTTTGCAGGGGAGCCTGCAGAATCTGTCCCTTACAGCAGACACAAAATACAGGGCAAATGCTACATCCTTTAGGCTTTGGCATAAGGAGCCTTTCTGGACTTTTGCCCTATAGCAGCTAGGAGCCTTTCTGACCCCACACTCCCCTTTCTGCCTTCATAGACTTGTGATCAGAAAGAGGCAGAAAGGTTCCCAAAGGGTACAAAGCATTTGTTTTCTACCCATGGTGCTTCTAAACATGGTCCTGACAGTGAGGCTCTGACAGAAGAGGAATTTAATTTTCTTGTTAAACAGATATACTTTCTACAATGACTGTGATCAGGGCAGCAGCACAACATCCCACAGTCACTGCTTGAGCACCTCCTGCCTGTATCTTATCTGTGAACTCAACTACAACTCAAGACATGCCCTTTCCATTGCTTACCACACTGACCCTCTATGGCTCTGCAAGAGATAGCTGGGCATATCCCAAGGCACAAAACAAAGGATACTTCAAATTCAGATAAAAGCAGAAAAATAACTGTGAGAGGCCCAAAATAAAGGTATTCACCGATTTTGCCCAGCTCTCTGCTCTCAACGTATTATTGCCATTCCAGATAACACTAGTACTACCCTAATAAAAACATCCCTGTTACAGAGCAGTCTTTAGGGACACAGTGAGACTTACTCAAAATGCTTCTTGATCTTCTCTGGCTCAGCATATTTTGAAATCCCATTGATGAATAGAGTTCGCTTAACCTGGAAAGAAGAGACAAAGCAGAGGACAGGTAGGTGTGGATGGTTTAAAAGACCTGGTTGCAGCAAGACCCCTCCCAAGACCTGTGAAAATGATGAAGAAGGGTGGCTCCATCAATTCTAGCTACCAGGGCTCTCCCTCTCCTCTGTTTCTGCTAGGTGTTGTCATCCTGCACCCGGATGTACTGCAGATTGACAGGCTAGGGACTTACACTGCAGGTGCCTGAACAGAAACACGACTACCCTTCAGAAATGAAGAAGGCAAAAGCAGCTGGAACAACCCCTAAGGAAGAATGGGGTCCTTCCACATATTTACCCAGTGCAGGCCTCTCCTGTTTCCCCACAAGCAGTCATGGCTGCTGCTCTGGATGTGATCTGCCTTTGGCCAGGCAGAATAAAAACAGCCAAATCATGACAGCGCTAAATTGCTGTGGAAATTGAGGTGCTCAGCATTGCCTCAAGGCTACCTGACTTGACCACAGGGCATGGGAAAATGTGCCTGGGAGAGTGGCCAGATCCTGCTCACCAAGTCATCCTCTTTGTAGCGCATCTTGGAAGTGTGCCGGCGCATGCTGTACACTGTCAGCAGCAGGTACAGGAAAGCAAAGGTGGTGTGCAGCCACAGCAGGTTATTCCTGTCACAAGGGAGACCACAAAGGTCAACGCAAGGTTGCTACAAGTCTGTGTACGGCTGGTCAGGCCCTGAAGGCACTGGGGCCATGAGTGTATTAGCATAGCGCACAGATGCCCTACAACCAAATTCCAGGAGCTCAGCCTGGAAATTGGAGCAGGGACAGTAGCCTTACAGCAAGGGCAGAAATACACCCTAAAGGAGATGAGGCTCTGCAGCAAGTGAACATTTACAAGACACCCCCTGAGGGTCTCAATTACCCATCCCACCCCTGCCCACACATACCCAGACTTCAGGTTAGCGATAGTGGTCCTCCCAAAGCTGTAGGCATTGTTTTCTAGAGAGAAAGAGGCAGACATAAACATGTTCAGTTATACTGAGTGGGACAGAGCACCACTAGAGTGAGCTACAGCAAGAGTATCATCTGCAGAATACCTAAAAACCCAAGCTACACAGGATGACCCTGTGGATGCACTACATTCAAAGTGAGACAGCAGTTAGGGTTTGTCTGTGTTAGTGCTGTCCTGCCCTCCACTGCTACCCAGTGGTCTGGAACATGGTGTTGAAAGCAGATGCCCCAGCCCAGCCAAAGGCTCCTTGTTCTCACCTAGCAGGTCCCCTGAGAAGTTGACAGGTAACACGATGCCCACAGAAAGCACACCCACAACCACGAGCAGCCCAATGATGTGCCTCTGGAAGGACAGGTAGTGCACTGCATCAACCCCGCACTTGTCCCGGATCTCATCATCCCTGCCAGGGAGAGAAAAGCTGTCAGGCAATTTTCTGCATTGCTTCAAGTGCTGGGGAAAAGTACAGAGTCACAGCTGCCCTCCTGATCTGAGCACACACAGCACCCCTTGTTCTGCCCTACAGAGCTGTATTCAGACTCTGGATTTGGGAGCCTAGCACTCAGTCTCGAAGCAGCCTGGGTAGAAACCTGCCTGTGCAATGATTATACAGCCCTGATCCCTGTCCCTCAGGAGAGGCAACAGGACACCTCATACCCTTCAGGTGGGCATTGCCTTCCCTGCTGAGATACAGATAGCGATGCTATCCCACAGCATTCTGAATAAAAGTGCCTGGGAGACTGCTCCTGTGCACCATCAAGCTGAAGGTGTCTCCCTGCATCCTCCAGTGCCCTCCTCATAGCCATCCCTGAGACAGCAGTGCCCCTAGCAAGAGTGCCAGGGAAATTGCAGAGCAGCGGGCAGTGTTTCTGAGATGGGACTGAGGGGGGGCAGCCATGGGCTTGGGTTCTCTCCTCTGTCACAGACCCATTTTGTGATTCACTTATTTCATCACTCACTTATTTTGGCTTTAGGACTCCTCACGTAGTCCTGTCTTTGCTCGTCCTCTCCAGAGGACAAACTTCACTTGTGCTCTTCAGAGAGGGGGCTGCAGCAAGGGCAATGACTTCATGAATCTGTATTGCACTGGGTGTCCCAACAACTGCACTGCCCCTCCTCTCCCATGTGGGTCCCCCATATAGGTCCTGGGGCACTTACTTTATCCTGAAGATGGCTGTCAGCCAGGAGCAGAAACCCTGTGCAAAAAGAAAACAGGACAGTTTCACAACTCTGTGTTCCTTTATCCCAGCTCCCTCCCTCTAAGGTTTCAGGGACCAGGCTGGTATCCTTGCACCTCCACATATGTGGCTCAGGGGGGCAGACCACAAGCACCAGATGTGCAGAGCCACAGATGGGCCAAGGTGAAGGAGGTGACAATGCTACTCCATGGAGCACAACACAGGCTGGACTCTGCTGTGTGGCTGTCCCCTACAAATTGGCAGCTCAACCTTCCAGGCAACCCATGGGGTCCTGGCTAGTATGGAAGCTCTCCAAAGCCATGGCAGACCCAGAAAATTCAGCAGACAGGTACTTCAGCCATCATGCTGGACAAGAGAAGCTCTGTAAGGACCTGGAAGGTAGGCTGGGCCAAGGCAGTGCTCCTAAAAGGACACCTGGGGGAGCTTCACCCCTCATCTGTCACATCCATTATCCTCCCCTTCAACAAGAAAAAACCCAGTAGAGGTAGACTGCAGTGTGAAGAGCTGGCAAGTATTGTTTGTAATGCTGAGATTATAGGCTGGACAGATGTCTGTTAAGCCACAGTGATGTAGAGCATATTTATTTAAGCACATAAGAGAGCTGCATAGTTCCTTCAGCTCTACACTGTGCTCACACACTACAAGATGTGGGACTTAAGGCCCAGGAACAAGCAAAAGTGTTTCTCCTGCAGAGCCCTTGTTTCAGCCAAGCTGTGGGCTCCTGGCCCCGCAAAGGCAAAGCGTTTGACTCTTGTGGCTACTCACGTTGTCCCTCTGGTCGAAGTCCACGGAGCTGGAGACGGAGGTGAGGCGCTCGTAGCGGTCGTGGTTGTCAGAATGCAGGGCGGAGGCTACGCTACAATGACAAGGGGAGGTGAGGGAGAAGGTTAGAGGATGTGGAGAGGCCGCCTGGCCAGGGACCAAGAGCACCCAGGAGACGAGAGGTTAATTCAGGTCAGTTTGCACCCGGTGAGATGGAGAGAGGTAAGATCAGAGGTAGCAGTAAAGAGAGAACCCTCCTCCGATGGCATGCTGAGCCTGGCAAAGCCCATGGGCTTAGCCCATGGATGCTGCTTGTTGGGCACCTTCTGAAAGGCACCCAATGCTATATGGCAGTCCCTGCAAGGAGAGGCTGGCAGAGGCTGCCACAGAGGAGAGGTGAGGTCTGTTTAGCACAGGGTTTAGACAGCAGAAAGGAAGTGAGAACTGGAGGCTGCCATAGCCCCTCTGGCTCTGGCATAGTTGGAGAGGCTCTGGGAGTGGCTCCTGTCCTGGAGGACCTAGCTCATCTTCAGGAAGAGGAAGGAAGGAGTTTGGTGGGCTGCATCCTGCTACACCAGTCCTCCCCACCCTTAGTTCTTCAGTGCAGGAGGAAGAATGCAGCTGACTGGAGCCAGACTCAGTGCAACCTGCTTTTGAGCCTTAGCTGAGCCTCCAGCCTGGAAATCCCTTGAGCAGGAAGAGACAGCTAGAAGTGAATGTCTCCATGGTAAAGGACAGGAAAGCAAAAGGGGTGAATATCATGAAACCCCAGTCAGAGGCAGGGACCTAGCTGAAGAACCTGCAGCGGAAGCATCCAAGGCTGACAATAGCTCCCACTATAAATAGAGGCAGAGGGCAGTTGGAAAAGGAAGTAAGAAAATGGTCCAGAGACGTAAATTAAATAGCACTTGCAAGATGACAAGCAGGCTGGGATCTTGTAGGTGCAAGAAGAGATATGACTGATCTGAAGTCTAGAAACAAAGGAAAAAAACCAAATGAAAACATGGTCTTCCTGTAGTCAGTACAGGCTCAAGGAGGGTAAGATAGGCAAGAACACAGAGAAACAGCTGTGAGAGACAAGTGCTGGAGAGGAGGTGGATGACACTACAGGAAAGAGGACAAGCAGAGATCCTCATGGGCATTCTGAAGGAAAGTGGATGAGACACATGGCCTCTCTCAGAGCAGAGCAGCACCTGCTGAGTCCCCAGTTCCTAGCTGGAAGTAACGGAGACAGGGGAAAGGAGATTAGCTGAAGGTCAGAGACTACAGCAGTGCAGATTAGACTGTGGTGTGCAGCCTTGCCTCTGTGCAGCCCAACACTCTGCTCTGCTGGAGGAACAGCATTTGACCCAGCTCTCAGACCTTCAGCTCTTTGTAATCACAGAGACCTTGCAGCTGGGCACAGTGAGCAAGGGTGAATGTCTGCTGAAGAGAAATTTCTGCCCTGAGGAAAGCCCGGCATGATGACACCATAAGCTTTTGGATAACCAGGATAACTCAGCTCTGTGCAGGGGGATGCAGTGACAATAATCAGGATGACCTGAAGTGTTTACAAGACAGAGAATGCAACACCTTGCCAAAGATGGAAAGCTGAACAGGAAGCTCCAACAGTACCTCCACCTGGATGGACACTTTTTAAAGCAAAGCACTGATAGTGCAAGTGGGTGAAAGCAAATTTGCCCCAAATCACAAGATTAAGGTGGGACCCTGCATGATGCAGGTTTGGTGCAGACCCTGCCAGGGAAGGAGGACAGCATCTGAGGCACAGCTAGCATCAGGCCAAAGGAATCACAGGCTCCAAGAGGGCAGGTCAGGCATGCTGTGGAAAGGGCTTGCTGGGGTGTGAAGCTGGAGGTGACTGCACAGGTGGCAAGCCCCACAGGGCTCTGTGATCACTTCCCTCATATGCAGAGATGCAAGTGGGTTGCTATAACCTCCCAGTGCAGACTGAGTTGCCAACTGAGACTGTTGATGGCTCCTGCAAACTCTGACAAGTCGCAGGACAAGGGCACTTGCTGGTTCTCAGGGAAAGGGAACACATCAGAGGAGAATTCCCTCTCCCACAAAGAACAATGTTGTACATTCAGGGGCTGGGAGCACCAGGTGACATATACATGTTCCTAACCCACCACCTGTCACTGTACTCCCCGGCAGAGAACAGCTGGGATGGGAATGTGCCATTAGCCTTGAGGAGCACAGACACAATGAGACTTCCTCACATAGTTCTGCAGGTTTTTGGAGGCTTCTGGCTGCTAACACTGTCCCAGCTCATGCAGTAGCTTTAGGGGTGGTACGTGTGGTGTGTGTGGAGCAGATGGCTCTGGCAAGCTCAAATGAAAAACAGGAGCAGGAAGAAGTGGCCCTCTGGAGAGAGACAAGCACCTGTGAGGATAGATAGAGTGGCCCCCTAAAAAATCCTCAGAGCATGATGGCTCTACTACCTCTGCCTTACTCCCCCCACAAGATGTTAGCAGTGAAAAGTTGCCAGACACACCTGAAGCAGGGCCAACCACTAGTGAAGTAGTCAAGCATGAGCAAGAGGTCCCCTCTGTGCCATGTACCACAGCGACCACCAGTTCTGTTTTAACAACTTCAACTGCTCTTGAGGGCAAGGATCAGCTGCAAAAACAGGCACATTCTTGTACCCCCTTTAAGGCAGTAGCAAGCCCCTCCTTTTCAAGTGGGAAATGGAGGCTGCAGCTTGCTGCCCTGGCCTCAGACACAAATCAGTGTGGCTGGAGTGACCATGGCAGGCTTTGCACTGCCAGCTGATCGTCCCCTCTGCAGCACATACCACCCAACCAGTCAGCAAGGCACAGGAGATGGTCTTTTCTCAGGCACAAAAGCAGCAAGAAAGAGGTAAGAACAGGGAGGACAGTCCATGGCAGGGCTTAATGGGCACCACCAGGCCAAGGTGATGAAGGATGCTTTCAGCAGCACTGAGGCAAAAGGTTTCTTCCACAGGGGAAGAGAGAAAAAAAATCAAGGGTGCTGCCTTGCTGGGCGTGAGTTTAGGTGGCAAGGGACAAAGGTTGCCCTGGTCCCAGCAGCTTCATGAGATAAAAAGGAAAGACAGTACTCTTACCAGACCCTCTGTGCATCTGCCTACTCTTGCAGATGGCGAGGGAACAGCTCTTGTGACCACCTGGCACAAGAAGGACCAGGCAAAGTAGCCTCCCCTGCACCTGAGTGTACTGTGGGCCCAGGAAAGCAGGTTTGTTTACTTCCATCATAAGGCAGGATAGCAAATAGAGCACAAGCAGGTAAAGCAGAGCATGTGATACAGCACCCTCTGTCTTGGTCAGGACTGAGAGCTCCCTGGCACTGCTGCTCCCAAGGAGCATTTAAGGGCTACTAGGAGAAAATCAGGGTGCATTCAGCTGTGGTAGTGGATGACACAAAGGGGAGGGAAAGAAGAGCACAAATCCACCGAGAGACAAAGATTCATGCCCAAACTCCCAGCCATTGAGATTAGTTCAGAAGCAAGACAGCTGCAAGAAAAAAGGAGAGGTTGTGAGCAAGAAGGAAAGAAGAAATGAGACCCTGAAAAAACAACATACTATTCCCGTTCCTCTCTTTCCGTCTCCCAGCGTCGGCGCCTGGGGGCACAGAAACAGAAAGGGAGAGGTTACAACCACAGGAGCAGGTGCTGAGTTCTCCTCTTTTGCAGGGAACTATGCATCCAACATGGCTCCCCATCATCCTGAAGAAGAGAAACCTGCCAATGGTCAGGCTGGAGAATAACTTCCTTCCAGAGCCCAGCAATACCTCAAGTCACAGCAATCTGGAATACCCACTGGTCCAGGGGCAGAATGCTTTGCTGCCAGCTGAGTGCTTCACTGGGAAGGTGACCTGGCTCCATACCATGGACATTGCAGGGAGCTCCTGAGTGACAGGGTCAGGTAGGAGACTGCAGGGACTGCCTGGCTGCCATCTGAGCTCCCCTTCCATATATCTTTTCCCCACACAGGCAACAAACACACATGCACCCCCCTCCTGAAAATCTCATCCTACCCCACAGATGAGCCAAGCAGCATGGGCTCCTCCCTGTGACCGTAGTCCCATTGATCCACAGGCACCCTGCCCCTCTCCCTGTGCTTACCAGCTCTCCCTCTCCAAACAGCTGGCACCTCTCTCTGCATTTCTGTCTACAGCCACTGCTTGCACTCCCTTGCACCCAAGGTGCTCAAACGTTGCCTCAGAGAAAATCCAGCCCTCTCTCCCCACTGGAGGCCAGAGCTGTGCAGCCCCCCACAGCTTCCTGCCAGCACCTGGATTCAGACTGCTAAACCCTGCTGCCCCCTCGCCATTGAGGTTTCCTACGACTATTCCCTTCTCCTTGTTTCCCTTCTACTACCTCTGTACCATTGATTTCCCCAGCCAGACCAGGAAAAATGGGCAGAGGAGCCACAGGGACACAGCTGCTTATCTAACCCTATTCAGGACCACTTATTTAAACCAGGAGAATTCATGGTTTGATGCTGGGAAAAAATAACTCTTTCTAGTGTTGTGCAGGGAATGCTCCCTCTGTGGTGGAGCTTCCATCCCCAGTGGGCCTTGGCTTTTGCTCACAGACACTGTAGCCCACAAATGCATTGGGCAGGAAGGATCCACACCCAGACCAATTCATCAGCACTTGGGATGTGAGCTAAGCTCACATCAGCACAGCAGTACCACACCTGGAAAAGCAGCATACTACTGTCAAGTGCTCTTAACAAGAACTGCATCCAGCAGAGTCACAAAGACACCTTCAGAGGCTTAATAAAGCTTTTACTGTGGCAGCCCTCACCCTTCCTGTGACCTCTTGTTCCTCTCCTCCCTCCATCTGCTGTTCCTCTGTAAGGACCCTGCACATCTCTGTCACTGAAGGGACCATAAAGTACTAAGAAGCCAGCAGAGACCACTCCATGTTTTGGGAGAAGGATGCTGTAACAAAAAAGCCAGTAAGTGGGGATTTCTTCCTATTCCTGGAGCTCAGGGGATGCAACAGACACATTTGCCTTTCCTCTCCAGCTGTTCGGGCACACAAAATGGGATTTATCCCTTCTGCCTCACAGCAAAGAAGAGCACTACTCATATCTTACTCCCTTGCCACTCTCCCGTGCTTACCTGTCAGCATCAGTCACCAGGGCCAGGCGTCCATAGTCCCAAGCAACTTTACGCAAAATTGAAAAGACAAACAACAGTGCCTGAAAGAGACCAAAAGAGAAGATGTGAGAAAAGGCATTGTCCAACTGTCCATGTCCTCTTCATGCAGAGCCACAGGAACAAGGAGGGTAGGAGGGGACAGAGTCCTCAGTTAAGAGCACACTGAGACCACAGGGGAGCACAAATTCCCCAGAACTGTTATATCAGACTATCTACATAGATGTGGGAGGTAGAGGTTCAGGATGCAACACACAGTAGCTAAGGTAACCCCATAGGACCAAAAAGCCCTGAGGTTCCTAGAAGTCAAAATTACAGCTATATCACTTGTGGTCCCACAGCTTCTAAGGAGGAATGTGCAAAGCCATTGGGTGGATAAAGCTGCAGCAACTTGGCAACATAAGTGGGAGTTTTGGGATGCAGGACTGACTCAATATCACCCCCATCCTTATGGCTGGAACACCCTTCCATGGGGCTTGGTGTGGTGGTGTTGGAGCTAAGTCAAGAGTGGCTAAGCCCACAGTGTCTAGGAGATCAGGGCCAGAATGTCAGCCAGCAGCAAAGTCAGGAATGGCATTTGGGGCCCTCAACCCTAATCATCTGATCACCGTCCTCGTTTCATGGTTAATTAGGGGAGAAGGTGTTGAAGCAGCAGCAGGCAGACTTACGAGAAAGCACATGAAGTCAAGGGCTAGGACGGTGGGCACCCCCCCGAAGGGCAGCCCCTGCAGCACAGTGCTGCGGATGCGGGCACTGTAGCAGTAGTCCTTGGTAGTGCTGTTGTTGTTGCATGTGGGAGTCTTGCAGGGGGACCCTACTGAGCCCAGCGTGGCGATGACGTAGGGAAGCATCTCTACAGCTTCATCGTCTTCCCTGGGGAAAGGAGAGAAAGAGCTGGTTAGATGTGCACTGGTTTGATGACAACGTAGCCCTGTTTGGAGTTGGGGGCCAACTGTGCCTGCCAGCTTGGGTTTCTCTGTGCTACAGGACTTTCCTGGGACCAGTGTCCATGGACAAGGCCATCTGAGAAGCCTGCTGAGTTTGGTGGTGCCAGAAGAACTCATGTGCTTCAGCATCTATGGTCCCATCATGCAGTCCCAGAACTCCCTTCCTTGTTTGTCCACTCTCACACCATTTGGGTGCAGCTGTCTCACAGGTCACTTTTCTGCCTGAGAACATGGTGTCTCAGCTCCCCCTCCTCAGCAGGAAAAGCATTTAAGTACAGGAAAAAGTGAAAGGGTGGGGTGGACAGGACATGAAGTCACGTCTGGATGATAGAAACAAACTGCTATAGGACAGTTGCTGCATCATGATCCCACAATTTCCTCTGCCTGGCTGCATAAAGCCATTAGCTTTATTAGGCTGAATCATCACCCTCTCCTCACTGCGGGCCTCAGCCTCCAGCTCCCAGGGCACCCATCAAGAGCTGGTCACACCCCCTGCTTATTTCCTCTCCTTCCTCTGACTTGGATGCCACTCAGATGCAAGCATACAGGGTAGAAAGGAGGTGTGGGCTCTACTATTTAGCTGGTGAAATATTTTATTTATTTCAGTGCCTTTCCTAAACTGTTACAAGATGCACAGTGGCATGCAGGTCAGCATCACTGCTTGGACATGGGGAGGTCCTCCTGTGCAGAGCAGCTCCATAAGAAACACAGAGATGATTATGGTAGCAATGGATAAATGAGAACTGAATAACTCAGAGAAAGACACACTGACAGCAAAAACAAAACTACTTTTCAGAGCAGGGCTGAGAAAACCCCATCAGTTGCAGAAGGAACAGTGATAAGAGGAAGATAACAGGCTTTTGATCCCTAAACCATTCCTCTTAATCCAGCATCCACAAACCACCCCAAATCCTTCACTACTACCATGAACCACAGAGAAGGGCTGCATAGCATAGTATCGCTTCTGGGCAATGCCTGGGTTTATTTTTCCCCCAGAAATGCCATGGCCTGCCCAAAGGATGAAAAAGCTGCCACCACCACTGCCCTTCAAGCTCTGCATTGTTTGGTGACATTAGCAGAGGGGACGCAGGGCTCTTACCTCCTGCTCACATGTATAAACCTGGCCATCTCCTGCCTGGCTGCAGAGATTTATCAGCATCACAGCACAACACTAGCCAGATAATGACCACAAAACAATTTGCTGCGGTGACCTAGAGAGCTCTGCTTCAAAGTGATCCCTCCCTGCTCAGCCTGAACAGGTGCACAGCCACAAAGCAGATGAAGCACAGATGAAAAAGGGCAGCCCAAGTAGCAAAAGCCCAGCTGGGTACAGGCACTGAGAGGGGGTCAGCCAAATTGGAAAAGCCACAAAGCAGCCTTTTAAGACATAATTCACAGGTACAGAGGTGGAGAAGGGCTGCCTAGTGCAGAACAAGGGAGCAGAAAAGCAGGAGAAAAACAAGCCAAGACATGAGATCACAGTTGGGAATAAATTGGGAAGACAGGATAACTCACACTGGCTGAATTAACTAGAGACTCAAAAGCTCTAGGGGAGTGATGGGAAAAAATGATGAGATGAGACTCAAAGGAGTATCACACACTTTGGAGCATAAATGGTTACACCCCTCTGTAAGTGCAATCTAGATGAACTAAATGAAAAAAGAAATCTCTCTTAATCCTCTTTTTGGGAATCTTATAAACTTTTAGCAATGAGTTCCAGATTTTGAGTAAAGACTACAATCCTACTGTAACACCACAGCCTTGAGCTCTCCTTGTATAGTGAAAAAAGGAAAAGAAGAAAAGCATTTGCTTTTTCTAGACCTGCTAAGTTCACTACCAAGTGCTCTCCCCTTCCAAGGACACAAGATGTCTTCTAGCTCTAACCACTCACCCACACATCCTCTAACACATTTTCTCCTCTGACCCTATGGAAAGGTGACCACAACCACATACAACATCTGGGTAGGGAAACGACCTTGACTGCCAGAACAGGATCCCGATGCTCTCAGCATCTCTCCTCATGTGGCTGAGCACGATTTACTTCTCTGACAGCATCTTTGCATACTGAGGAAAAGCATCTCTGTCATCAGCCTGCAATCCCCCTGCCCTGAGCAGCCAAAGTAAATTAGAAGCCAGCCATGTCCCAGAGCAAATCACTCCTTCCAATACACCTGGCTGCAAATGCTTCTCATCTTCTCACACCACTTCACTACACATGGTGTCACTTTGGAGTCACTTCCTCTTGACAAATCTGAATGACTCCAGGGTATTGGCAGATTTTAGGTACCTTGCTGCACATTACCTTTTCTGGGTCATTAATAGCAAAGGACCTCATCACTCTGCTATTGTCACATTAAAATTGCTACTTCACTCCTTGACTTCATGCAACGTCAGCCAATTTTTGAGCCAGAACTCTATATCTCCTCCAGTAGACAGTTTTCTTAACAGTTTTCTGCAAGAAATTTCAGAGGTTTTCTGAACATCCAAGCGAATTACACAAGTTTGCCAGATGCTGTTATTTTACCACAGTATTGAAAGACTTGCAACAGAACAGGGAACTATGATTTTCCTCTGCAGACACCAAACTATTTACCTCTTTCTTGCATATTTTATAGCCCCATTTTTCCAGTTGTCTTTCTTAAAAGAAATGAGGCTCATATGCTCAAATTGCCCACAACCCTATCTAAACATTATCTATACAAACCATTACATGCTGAAGACAAATTCTGCAAGCCTATAGGTAATTAAGACACATTTCAGAGAGACAGGTCCCAGAGATATACTTTTCCCCTGAAGCCTAGAGGATGGACTGGATATAAACCTTCCTAACCTCTTCAGTAACCCAGCCAGAACAGGCAGCAATGGAAAAGATGTGGCTCATGCCCAAGGCTTACACTGCCTTTTCATGAGCTGAGTCAGGAGGCACAGAAGCAGTCCACACCATCCTTAGTTATGCAACCTCCCACCCAGCTGGTAAGCACAAGGGGCTCCCCATGGAGACAGAGGTGCTTCAGATGTGTGGGAAGCTGGGAAAAGCTCACAGCAATGTTCAGAGCACTTGTGCCCTTCTAGTTCTCCCAGCTGCAAGAATATCTGGCAGCAGGCTAGGGGTGACCTGCCATTGTATCACTTTAGGTCAGACTCACCAGGGTTCTTTTGGGGTTACACCACCAATTAGGAAACTAATAAAAATGCTTTGGCAACCAACTTGCAGTCTTCATCAATAATGCCTACCTAGTATCCTTCACCAGAGGCCTTTCCCAGGACTCTTTCAGCTGAGCAGGAGACTGGCTGGTTTTCCCAGGCACAGTGCAACACACAGGCCTGGCAGTAGCTCTTTCCTGGCATTTGGTTTGCACCTTGCTCTCAGATGCTCACTGCAGGGGACTCTGCCCCCAACCTCAGCCAGGCAGGGCACACTCCAATGTGTCCAGTGCTGCAAGGCTGGCCTGGAGGCAGCTGATGCTGGGAACAGTGTTTCAGCCAAAGCACAGGCCAGGAGGAAAGGTGGTGCTTGCAGCACACAGTCTTATGGTACAGAAGCACAGTTCCCAATTATGAAAGGAAATCCCTTCCAGCAGTGTGGGAGGGATAAGGGGATTTTTCTAGCAACAGCTGCTCTCCCCAACTCCAACACACACTGAAGGCAGAGGTGGTTTTGCAAAGCTTTCTGTTTTGATCCCAGAGTCCTCCCCTCTAGGGAAGGACCCTTCATGTTTCCTTACACCTCGTGGTGCCACCACTGGTTAAAGGAGCATCTCTGACCACACAAACTGTGCTGCACCAGAACATGATTAAAGGTGCCTTTCCTGGTCCCTCCTTCCCCTTAAAGGCTGTAGGTGAGGGCAAGCTTGGCTCAGCCTGGGCTGAGATGCCAACATCAGCATGAGCTCCTGAGCATCAAGAGACAAGGCACAGGGAGTTGGTGGGAAGTTACTGTGAGGCTGGAGTGGTGGGAACCAGCTCAAGGTCTCCAAGCCCTTTCCTGAGCACAAGCATGGCTTGTTACCACAGAATGTAGTGGGGCCAAAGACAGAGTATGAGCAGGACATCAAACCAGGTTCCGTGCAAGCCCCAGAGGCTTCCCCTCCTGCACTCTGCATAATTAATGCTGACTTCCTCAAAACAGCAAAGACAGATTTGCCAAAAGGCATTTTTGACTCTTATTCAGCAATACTGGACCCCATCCCCTTCTCTATTAACAGTAGGAAGGAGGAAGAGAGGAAGCTTCTCCCATGCACAGAGAAGCCTGTTCCCTGCCCCATAGCATTCCCTACACTTCCCAGCAGGTCCAGCATGTCCACAGTGTCCCATGTTTTCACCAACATGTGTCAGGAGCAGAGGTATACAGCTTCCTACCTGAAGTCCCTAAAGCACATCCCACCTGGTGCTGCAGCCCCAGGTTCTGCCCATTAAGCCCTTTGCAAACACAGCCCTGAGAACTGCTGCTCTTCAGAGCTTGGTGGCCTCAACAGGGCAGGGCAGGACTTCTCTTGCTCCTTGTCTTTGTCCCTGGCCTGCAGGTGGGCACCCAAAGGAGGACCCAAAGAGCAGCCAAGCAAGCTTCCACACTCCCATCCATCCATTGCAAAGAGAAAAAGAAGGCAGAATGAGGCTGAGAAGGCCAAGATCACATGCCTTGGTCCTTCACTGCTATGACTGTGGCTGCAAAGTGTGCACCAGGATACTTATGGAGTCATCCCACAGCCTGGCAGGGGGTGACATGCAGCAGAGGTCTGAGGGGCTCTTGCAGGCAGGGGATTGGGAGGTGCCTGCTGAGGAGGCTGCCTGTCCCACTGAACTCTGCTGCAGCACTGCAAGGCCAGGGCAGACAACAGAAACAGCACTGCAGGTCTTCCCAGAGAGAGCATTTCCCATTCTCATCAGCTCACCCTGAAGTCTCTGCCCCTCATACTCAGCACTCACATCCTCTCCCAAACCCCTGGCACCAGGGGGAAAGGAAAAAGAGGAAGCACTGTGCTGGGACTCAGGCAGGAGTGACGCAGGAGCTGGACAGCCTTGGCTAACTGGGAGACAGATGCACTGACACAGGCAAGTGTCTGTGTTCTTCCAGCCACACCACTGATGTCAGCCAGGCACCAGGAGGTGACCTGAGAAACGCCTGCAGAAAAATATAAATCAATAAAGCGGGTGCTTGAGCTCACAGATGGAACGACGTAAGCACACAGGTACGTTCATTTGTTTCCTCACCAGTAAATGTTAATAACTCCATCTGTAATTAGAACAATGAGATTGTGCTCTAGTAGAGACATATTTTTTTATGAAAATGTGACAGTCTCACAGCAGGCTGGAGGTGCAGAGACAGGCAACCAGAAATCAGCAGGTCTGGGGCTAGAATACCAAATTTCCAGACTAAAAATAAAGCAACCCAAACCTTGTTAAATCTCTGGGGAATGGCATTCAGGGAGGTGAGGTGTGCTTTGGTTCTCAGACATGGAGGGTGTTGTGGACATGGCCTGTACCTTTTAGACCTGCTCCTCTGGGATGCCCTTGGTCTCCCAAGTATCATAGGTAACCACACCGTGACCCCAGGGACCTGAGCCCAGAGGATGTGCCACCCTGAGCCTCTGTACAGACCTGCCAGCTCCGGGCATTTGGGGACCCTCACGCAGCAGCTGGCACCCAAGGTTGAGGGAGTCTTCTCACCCCCTCAAGCCACACAGGTTACCTGCACCTAAGTGAAGTCCAGCAGAGATCTGAGGAAACTGCTTGCAGCTACCACCAGACCACAGACAGAACAGTCTGACTGTGGTGAGCAAGTAGGCAATAGCCTCAGGACAGATGGGGAGAAAGGGGCTTATGAGTTACAAAAGCCTTTCCCAGAGTACAGCAGTTAAACAGGGAAAATACCACTCTTGGTGCAGACACAGCAGTGGGAAAGGTGTCCTGCACCATGCCTCAGACCTGGCAGAGAGCATTCAGGCAGCTGAAGGCTGGAGAAATGCTGACATGCTGGGTGCAGCGAGGAGGAATGTGATCTGCAGGCCAAGGGAAAGAGCATCAAGAAGCAAATGTGCTACCAGTGCATTTCCAACAAGCCTGGGCAAAGCACTGACAAGTATACAACAGGGATTGGTTCTGTATCAGCAGAAAGGAGGAGAGCCTGCCAAAGTCCTACATCTCTTTGTCACCTTTCCACCTCCTCCAGTCAATACAAAGCTCCCTGCACACTTCACATCTATGAACTAGCCAACTAGACACCAGGCCTACAAAGCTTTGGTCTGGCAGGCTTGTCTTCTTCAAAGCAAAAAAACTAATTTCACCCTTGCCCTGGGTCCAAAGTCCTCCCAACTGGCTTTGCACCAACACTCAAATATCTACCACTAAAGGGCATCACACCTTTCCTTAGTGTGCATCAGCTCCTGGTCCTGTTGTTGGCAGGTCCTGTCACTACAATAGCCAGCCCCAACCCCACACTGCTCGGAGCACCATTTTGTGGTGCCTTGCACACTGCTGACTGTGTACATCCCAATGCTCAGGAATGCCTGGTCCTGCACCCAGCACAACTGTAAGCACTGTGAACCACACAAGTAACCCTGAGCTGGGACAGTGCCTGGCATGGATGGTAGCAGACTGTAACAGTGGGGAGCATTTGGATCCTTGTAAAACCTAGGTTTGAGTTTCATGGAAGTCAGGAACCTGTCCACTTCACTACTCCCTTTCAAAATCACCCAGGATAATCACAAAAGCCTTGCCTTTGAACATCAGCAAAACACTCCATGCTGCCTTCATCCACTGGAAACTCTCTTGCCAAGTGATACAGATATAGCTCCAAACAGCGAGATCTTTTCTATGCTCCTTTTTACAGGAACTCCCTCCAATCTGATGGTAGTGCTTTCGAGTCATATGGTGCCCTGAACATTAAGTATCATGCCAAGAAGGGCTGTACCAGAGCCTGAAACCCAGTATGCTGTGGTTCATGTTCTTCACACCAGAGCTGGCTAATCTGTCCTCAGCCTAAGGGCAGTTTGGTCTCTCTGGCTCTGCATTTTGCTCCCTTGCTGCACATCCCACACTGCTGTCTTCCTGAGTCAATTTTCACATCCCTTTGGACTGGGTGCTCCTGGGCAAGGGGTGTCTGTTCCTGCCTGGCCACCAGGGAAGGGCCAATGTTGGCCCCTTCCCCTCCAAAGATGTTTGGTGGAACAGTGACACCCACACAACACCATGATACAGTTCTGCTGCCAAGGCAGCTCGACTGCCTCCACCTGGCTACAGGGGAAAACACAGCAATGTTACCTGGCATTTCTGCACCATGAAGGAGAGGTCCCCAGTCACACCTTGTTTGCTTACTGACAAACACTATGGAGTCTCAATGCCACACGGACACCCTCAGTGGTGTCTCACAGGGACCTATCCATGTGTCGCAGTCCATGGCAAGGGACTCATCCTCTGCCATCAAGAGAAAGCCCAGTCTATCAAACAGTTCTCCACATCAATCAGCTCTCTGCATGGCAGAATCACAGCCACCTGATGTACCGTGAATTTTGAGTGTTTAATTAGTTACCAAATCAAACACTTTAGTTACAAATATATCTGTCTGTCACTTTCCCTTCAAGTTCCTGGGCTATAAATCTCAGAAAGAGATCAAGTTTGTCTGCCAGCTTGTACTTTATAAAGGAATACTGCTTACTGTTTGGCTTCCCTTGTTTCCTGTAGGCATACACTGATAGTGATCCAGTAAACACAATAAACTATTAGAGCAGCAAGACTGACGAGGTGCTGGACCCCCTGTGGTATATTCTGCAGAGCAGTGGCCACATGGCAACCAAGTCATATGGTTGGGACTAAGTCCCAGGTAACAGAACAGGGCTTCCTCACCTACCACTCAACACCTCAGCAGTAGCATCTTCACCAATTCCCAGTAGACTTTTAGCAAAGACAAGGATGGAGACCTCATGAGCTCACAATACCAGTAGTTTTCAGCTTCTAGTTTATGGATTCCAGTGGCACAATGGCTGCTCTTCATGGGTTGCCTTCCTGATTATCTCCTGCATGTCTATTATCATCACTTATACTACCTGCATATGGCCTGCACTTCCTTTACAGCCTATCTGTGGGCCTGCCCCAGGCCAGCTCTCCCATACTTCATTTTTCAAGCGAGAGTGACTATTCACACAGAATCTTTACTGCACAAATACCACTTTGGTTTTCAAGCACTGTTAAGGAGAACTGTTCAGGTGCATGACATCTGGCTTGACATAAACACAAACCAATCTCCCTGGTGATTTTATATTTACTCTGAATTTTTCCACAACTCCCCCATTTCTCAAGTGACTAAATACCATCTTGTCCCTTTTGCACAGGGGCATGTTTTTAGCAGGAGCTCTGCACTCTTGCAGCTCTCATGTCTTTTTTCTTTGTTTATCAGTAACCTCACCTCATCCTAAAGCTTCTGATCTTAATCCCCTCATGTATAGGGGAGTGCCACATATTTATCTTTCCTCAGGCCTCCTATCTGTTTCCTGCCATCACAGACTGGGTATTCTCATCTACAACCAGCTTTTCCTCTTGAGAGAAACATGCATATCTCTCATAAAACCAGGTTTTTATCTAGTCTCTCAAGCTCACATTGACTGTTTCCTCCTCCTTACTTCTGCGTGACAGTAGCCTTTACCTCCTTGCAGCACAGTATTCAAAGACAGAAAAATTTGTTCACTGGGCACAATTACAATCACTTGCCCATGAAGTATGATCAGCACTTCCCACCAAGGAAAATCCTTGGTGATGCAAGTCACCAAGTAGTGGCAAGGAGCATCTCTCTGAGGAGTCCAATACACCTCTCAGGGCTTCACAGCTGGTTCCTCACCAGAAGCTGGCACAACACCCTACTGCATCAGCCCTGAGAGCATCCCCATCCTTTACTCTGCAGCATGACAGCTGCTTGAGCAGCCAGAGGTTATTGGGGGTAAGCTCCTCTCTTGTCTGGTGCTCCTGCCCTAAGCACTGACACCACCAAACTTGGCATGAACAGGATTGAGGCATTACCTCTCCTGGATGTTACCTCAGGAAAGCTTCCTGCCCCTTTCTACTGGGTGTGCATGGTCAAGCTTTGGTAGGAAGGGGGGTGGCAGGGCAGGGAAGGGCTGCCACAGGAGTAGCTTCTTTGAGAAGCTGCCAGAAGTTTCCTCCATGTCTGGTAGAGCAAAGCTCTTACAGCTCCAAAGCTGGTCAAGGCTGGGCCAATTGGAAATGGTGGTAACTCCTCTGTGATAACATATGTAAGAAGAAAGAAAGAAAAAAAAAGTTACTGTGCAGTTGTAATGGCAGCCAGAAAAGAGTGGGATAAGAATACATGAGAGGAAAAAGTATGCAAACACCAAGGCCAGTGGAAAAGGAGAGAGAGGAGATGGTCCAGGCACCAGGGCTGGGATTCCTCTGTAGCTTGTGGTGAAGACCATGGTGAAGCAACTGTGCCCCTGCAGCCCATGGAGGACCATGGGGATGCAGAGATCCCCTTCCAGTCCATGGAGGTGATCCATGCTGGAGCAGGTGAATGCCTGAGAGGAGGCTGTGAACCTGCAGCAGGTCAGTGGAGAGAGGAGCCATGCTGGAGCAGCCTGTTGTTGAAGGACTGCGCACCTGTGGATGAGTGACCCATGCTGCAGCAGCCTGAGGGGGGCTGCTGCCTGTAGGATGGACTCACACTGCAGCAGTTTGCAAAGAGCTGTTGCTCATGAGATGGACTCACGCTGGAGAAGTTCACAGAGACTCTCTCCTGTGGGAAGAACCCCCACAGTGGAGCAGTGGAATGACTCATCTCCCTAAGCAGCAGGAGAAACAACAGGTGATGAACTAACCATAAATCCCCATTCCCAGTCTCCCTGCCTTACTGGGATAGGAAGTAGAGCTGGAGGAAAGGTGTTTTTAAGGTTGGATTTTACTTCTCATTATCCTGCTCCAATTTTGTTAGCAGGAAAATTAAGTAATATCTCTAACTTGAGAATCTGTTTTGTCTGTGATGGTATTTGATGAGTGCTCTCTCCCAGTCCTCAACTCAGGAGCCCTTTGTTACAATCTCTCTCCCCTGTCCAGCTGTGGAAGGGAGTGAGAGAGTGGCTTCGGTGGGTGCCTGCAATCAGCCAATGCCAACCCACTACACCCTTCTTAGCAATTGCACCACAGGGACATGTGAAAATTGAAACCACACATCAGTTCAAGAACAGTGGCAAAATGGGTCCATGTGCTTAGAGCAGCATCCCTGGAGCTGGTGCTTAGTGGCACTCAGAAAAACCCTCCTTCACATACTGGTGAAGAAGCTTGGCACCAGCAGGGAAGGGCCCGCCAGCCTGGCTCTCCCATCCAGCAGTGAATACCCAGAATGCAAACCAGGGAGCCTAGAGGAACCCCCTTCCCTGGTGGGCACTGAGGGACAAGCTGCCAGGGTACTGCATGAGCTTCCACAGGAGCAGCCTCAGTGCTGCTCCTAAAACAGGAATATCTACTTCAAATGTTGGCACCGGCACCCTTCCTGTAACAGATAAAGGCTGATTCTTTTCCAAGGTCCTTAAGCAGACTGCAGCTTCAAGTGTTTACAGTTTGCAGGCTGGGGATGTTCTCACCTTTTCCCACCTTCCTTGAAGCACTCCTAAGATAGTGCTTGCCTTGCAGAATCGGTCTACAAAGGACCCACAGCACAGCTGAACACCAAAGGTCAAGGTAATCACAGCCCTGCAGCAAGCAAGATTGAGCTCCCTTTACGACTTCATGCTGAGTTGTAAAGAGATTTGGCAGCATTAGCAAAAGGAGGAAAGTCTTCAATTGCTCCTCAACGACAGCAGATATCAGCACAGAGCTCTCACAGCAAGAGGTCTGGATGTGGCCAGCAAGCCAGGACAGTTATAGGAGACCATCTAGGAATTCACTTTCTGCGTCTGCTGGGGAAATCTCAAGAGTCAGAGTTCCAGCAACAGCAGCACAGCCCAACCCGTGGTACCAGCACACTACACACAGGGTTGGCATGGCACCCAGTACAACCAAGTGCAGCAGGGCAACCTTGGCCACAAACATGTCCAAACTAGGACAACTGTGCCACTGGAAAAACCTTGTGCACTCTGTCCCAGCAGCTACTGAACTCCAGTAAGAAAGACAGATGTTGTGAGAGACCAATTTTGAGCTCCTGCTGGGCTCTGAATAAATAACAAAGGTCACAGCAGAGGTAGATGGACTTTAAACAGAGCATTGAGACTGTCCTTGCTCCAAAGCCCGAGAGATCTGCTGGACCTCACTTAGCACATCAGGACCCAGAGATGTCCCAATTCCTTTTCTGTGTGATATTTGCTCTGATGCTGCCAGAGAGATCTAATCTGGAGACAGGTGCCCAATAACCTTTACCTCCTGGGAAAAATGAGGGTTGAAAACCTCTCTCTTCTTGAGTTTTCAGGCAGCTCTGCCTGCTTTTGACTGCTGGGGCTGGGGTCTGCAGGCAGGAGTCACTGGCATGCACCAGGCTGGGCTCTCAGCCAGCCACCAGCACTTCAGAGATGCTGATTGGGCTCTTCTTTTCAATGGTTTTGCTCCACCCCATTGGGCTTGGCAAGAGGAGCTGGGGCTGGCTTGGGAACACAGGGAACAAAGCGCCAGTTGGGCACTGGGCACTGAGATCCAGCAGAGACCAAGGAACACTGAAGTGGCACTTGAAGGTAAGCAGCCTGGCTCCCAGACCCACTGATAAAGCGTGTGAGATAAAGCAGCTGTCTGGGCTTGGAGGAGGGCACTGGATTTTTGGTAAGAAGTGGCAGTGTGAGCCTCATGTCACCCAGGCTCTATCTCAATGTTAGGGCAAACAAAGAAATAAATACTTCAGCTGGATGAAGCTGCTCTGAGTCACTGTTTATCCATGGAGCACAGCTCCACACAAGCAAATATCAAGTCTATGAGAGTCCACTAAAGACTGCAGTTAAGTAACCTGGGTTCCTCTTGCCCGCAGCCCCAGCTCAAGCCAGGGTGCTCACATCTAAGACCACCAAAATCCTAATTTGATATGAAGGAAATGGCTTGGATGTCACCTCAAAAAACAATGTGGAGCACTCCAAACACCAGACTAAGGCATTCCTGCCTTCATCTCTCTGCTGGAGACAGACCAGTCCAGACAGACCAGCATTACACAGAAGGACTAAGACCAGACACCTGACAGCCCCCTCAGGCATACCAGCCAGGTGGTCACAGACTTTCCTGGGCTCTGCTGCTCCAGAGCTGAAAGGAAAAAACAGACATGGGTGTATTTCACGGGCTTGAGTTTGCAGAACACCCAGGAGCAGCTAAGCACCCATAGCCTGGAGCTGCTGTAAGGCAGTTTGCACACCTGGAGGCTGCTTTCCATAGAAAGCACTGCCCTAAAAAGAGAGCAAATCTGTGGTGAACAGCCTGATGGGAGCTGTAGCAGCTAGCTCTGAAAGAGACATGCTCAGAAGAGCTGTGCTATTCCCATCCCACTATGTCTGCTGTCCTGCTAAGCCTGTCTGCCTCCATCCTTATTCTGGCCATATTTTTTTCCTGAGACCACCTTTCCCTCCTAAAGCTTTCAATCTCTGTGCTTCCACAGATTACTTCTAATATCAAAAGAAAACAGTGTGGTGGGTGACACCAAACCTGAGGTGACACTTATCTCTGACCTTGTGTCTTCATCCTTGTGTGAAGTCTTGAAGCTTGATGGTCACCCCATACAACCCCAACCCTCTGCTGGACACAGTTACCAGCACACAGCACAAAACTGCCAGGCTGCACTAAAACACACCATGGGCTTCTACCAAGAAATCACATTCCTGACTGTTCACCATTATGGAAGGGACATCTGGCTGGCTGGACTGATATGAACTGCAGCATCACAGAAGAGGGCAGGAGGAGCCATCACCCAAATAAAAAGGATCCAGTGGACCCCAAAGAATCAGGGTACCTAGAGACCATAACTGTGTTTTTTGCTGCTCCATACCTCCCTTCTGAATGGGGACAACACACCACACATATTGCATGAAAAGAAATCATCCAAAGCAGTGGCTGAGGCACTTTCTTTGTAGGCATGAAGTTTGCTTGGCTTTCCCAAACACATCACAAGAGCAGGAGGAAGAAAAAAAACCCAACAATTAGTAGACTACGGCATTCTGAGCTAAATTACTAATTAATAACCCAGATGAGATTACCGCTTCGTATTTCTCCTAATGCAAATCTTTGGCAACTGGACAGGATAATGCTCGTTAAGGTATTTCTTCAATGATCTTCATGCAAAAGAAATGACCCCTGCTCAGGAAAGCTCCCAAGTACATACTTATCTTGAAACACTTTTACTGAAGTCATCATAAGTGCATGGCTAAATTAAAGTGTTTACCCAAAGAGGGACAGACTTGAGTACTGTGCTCTGCTTCAAGCACCAGATGTTTTCCAAGATCATTCTCTGGACTCTGGCTATGTGCAGCACTTACCAAGCCAGCCCGGTTGGGTGCCTCAGGGCAGGGGCAGCAAAGGCCAAGAAGCTTAGGTAGAATTTTTCTTTAATGATAATAGGTACCTGCAGTACACTTCATAGCAACCTAGACCTAAATAAATAAATGATCCTAGACCAGAAAGCTTTCTTCTCTTCCTGGGGAAATAGTTTTGGCAGCCTTGAGAGGCATGCTTCCAAATTTCATTAATTCTGCTTCTCACTGCTTCTTCAAAAATACTGCTCTTCCTTCTCTGCAAGGGAATTGAAGATCCTTTGCTGACAGAAGACATCTCTTACCTGCCTCCACTTTCCTCAAGCTGAAGTCAGTACACCTGTCATTTTTCCAAGCACACCTTTCCAATGTGACTGTTTCCACAGCTGATGTCTCTCTGTGTGGTCAGAATCTTTCTAAATGTGTTGTGTCAGAACACCCCAAACACAGATATGGCTAGAGCCAGAGGGAGAGTGGTACTGCAGCCTCCTTGCTCTGCAGCACAACTCCTTTGCATTCTTAGCCTGAGAGGCCAAAGGGTTCTCTTTCAGTCACATTGTGGCCAAATATACACACATCCCAGTACTCTGTCATCCTACCTTGTCCTCTCACTTCCCATTTCCTTCCGGCACAGCTGCCTCCCACAGTGCCCAAACTGTCCACAGAGGGATAGGAAAGTAAGGTTTGTTTTGTTTTTATATTTTATTTTTAAATAAACACAGTATTTTGATAAGTGTCAACTATTACAAGGAGAACTTCAGTTTTCCCGTTTATATCAACAAACATTAAAACATCCTAGTTGTGCCATTTTTACATAGTGGGAAAGACCCAAACCTTGTTACCAGACTTACTGTGGATCATCAGCATCAGGGCTTGCCAATCAGCTCTTGGCAAACACAAACACACTATCAACACAACCTTTGCTACCTGGGCTGATGTTACAGGGTGTTTTGAAAAGGTCTCCTGCACTGAAGCACTCAGACTCCCTCAGAGTAATTCCAAGCAGCTGTATGATCTAGAATTTCCTTCTTACTGGGGCAGGCAACCCACAGATACCAAGGGCAGAGACAAACTCCATTAATGCATAATGGTGCAGAGGCTTCCTAACATTTGTTTTTTAGATTATGGCATGGAAAGACATGTGCTACACACTACAAATGAGGCAGGAGCCTCTTACAGCACGTTTTACTTTTTATCACTGGATAAAGTGCAGCCACACTGCTGCATTTCACATGACAATCAGGCTGTTCTGGGATGCCTCTTCCAACACAACCCAATCAGCTTTGAGGAGCAAGCCCAGGAAAGCCCTAGGCAGCATTAGGTTTACATGGCTTAAAACACAACCTGGACCAGACAACACAGCTTACCTGAGCAGCAGACCAAGCAAAGCCTCGTCCCCCCAAACTGGAGAGCTTTCAGATTCAGTTTGCACTCTGCAATCTACCACCACCACCCTCCCTAGAGCTCCCAGGGAAGCCTGCTGCTCCTTCCCCCAGTCACCCTCACATTTAGTACAGGGGAAGGCTGCAAAGTCAGCCGTCCCCTGCCTAAGACCATCCAGGCATGCCAACTTACAGCTCCTCCTGAGGAGGATACATCACATCTCCTCCCTGCACTGCTGGTGCTGGGAACATATATCCCATGCCAGCCTCAAGAGGTGACAGTGCCCAGCTGCCCCAGAACAAACCTGACAGCCACGCTTAGTCCTCCAGGGCCTGAAACGGGAAAGCAACAGGAGAGCAGCAACTCCTCCAGCCTCCTGTTCCGGTGGCTAGCCCTGCTGCTGCCCTGCCCACCTGTTTATACCCAAGACTTGCCACAGTAATCCTGCCACAGCTCTGTGAGTGAGGAGGCTGGAATTTCACAACTGGCACCCTGCCCTCTGCTTATGCCACTTGCCTGGCACCCCAGTCAAAGTCTTCAGGGATCTCCACATACGGAATTGGGGTCTCTGCTGAGGCTGGGGTGCCAGCCACAGCTGCTGGGGACTGACAGCCAGGTCTGGGTGACAGGGACACGTCCTGTCACAGCCAACGCTGGGAGCTCTGGAATCAGCTGTGCCACATGCAGCTCTGCCGGGCTCCACCCCGTGCACTCACCCTGGGCGTGTGCGTGTGACTCACTGACTGCAGCTCACCAGAAACACACAGCCCCAGCAGTGATTTAGGGTCAGCACTTGCTCTCCAAGTGGCACAGGGATGTGTATGTGTGACTCCTCAGCAAAGAGACATCCCCTGCTTGCTGCCTTCTACCTGGCAACCCAGTGGGCACTGCAAAGCACCCCAGGGCAGTTACCTGCTCATCTTAGAAAGTCACACAGATGCTGGCTAAGCACCTTCTCCTGAGTCAGGGACCATCTCAACAGAAGGAAGCTGACAGCTACCGTGTTCGAAGTTTTACTGCACTGCTGCCAGCCAGCAGTATAGTCCCTATATGAAACACCTGCAGACCCAAAGGACTAAGTGTAGCCCAACACAGCCATTTGCATCTCACTCCTTCCTCCTGAATCCTACCTGCTTTCAAGTCTCCTATCTAATGCCAATCTACAAATCACAAATTCACAGAACCATTAATGTTAGGACAGACCTCTAAGATCATCAAGTCCAACTGTTAACTGAGCACTGCTGCATCCACCACTGAACCATGTACCCAGGTGGCACATTCACATGGTTTTTGAATACTTCCAGGGATGGGGATTGCACCTTATCTCTGGACATCTTGTTCCAATGCCTGAGCACTCTTTCAGTGAAGAAATTCTTCCTAATATCTGACTTAAACTTCCTCTGGTGCAACTAAAAGGCATGTCCCTAAGTCCTATCACTTGTCAGGTGGGAGAAGACACTGTCCCCCATTCTGGCTACAACCTCCTTTCAGGTAGGTACATGTGTCCCCCCTTAGCCTCCTTTTCTCCAGGTCAAACATCCCCAGCTCCCTCAGCCACTCTTTATTAGATTTCTGCTCTGGATCCTTCATCATTTCCACTGCCCTTCTCTGGACATGCTCCAGGAGCTCAACATCCTTGTAGTGAGAAGCCCAGCAGGGCTGGTAGGGATGGGAGGCTCTGGATAGATTCTCAGGGCCAGGTAAACAAAGCAGGAGCTCAGGAAGCATCCCCTCAGCCACACCCACTGCTGCCCCTTGATGAGGGGTCACCAATGCCCCTGCATGCCTGAGCTGCACTCACAGCTCCCAGGCCCAGGTCCCACTAAGCCTGTGCTCACCACAGAAAACTCCTCCCAATATAGCATCAGTTGCCTATTTATAACATGGTGTTTACTAACACCAAACACACTCTTGTTGGAAGGGGAGGATGAGATGACTCAAGGGAGCATGAGCAAGGGAACTTTCTTCTGTGGTGGGAAGATGAGAGGACCGTGGGAGGGTTACTTAGGGATGGGTGCTGCAGCATTGGCTGATCACCTGCAGTTCCCTCACCAATGCCAAGAGACTCAAGAGCACACTTATTTTTTCACATCAGACCCTTAAGCTCTGGGAACAGTTTCCTGTGAAAGTGTGAGATCAGATCCAGCACAAAGGAGTGTGCCAGCATCCCCCTGCAGCCTGCTTCAGACAGGAGAAGCACCAAGTGCCAGCAGGTGTTGAAGCACCAATTTAAAATGAAGGCTCTGAAAACCTCCTGACAGTTCCTGGGATGCTCTTGCAGCAGCTCAATAAAGCACTGCTGGTTGCTACAGTGTTTTGACAGGGCCTCTTAAAGCAGTGCCCATCTCCAGGAGAACCACAACCCCTCCAGCCAGTGGGTGGGGAAGCAGCTCCCACTGCTCACCCTTGCCCAACCTGCTCTGGATGGTAACTCTGGTATTCCATTTGCTCAGGGCCCCTGGGAAGATTTTCAAGGACATCTGACTGCTGAGGCACCAGCAACACCAGCCTTCAGCTGTGGGCAGAGATGAGCATAACAAGGTTCACTATGCAGGGTAGGGGAAGGAAAGGGATTACAGCCCCAGCTCCCCAAGGCACCATCTCACACCTGGAACACTGTCCAAGAATATGCTCCTGAGGAAGAGAAGGCAAGAAATGAGTGCTTTCTAGGGCTCCTTAAATTTTGCAGACTTTCTCCCATGCCAAGCTGTATCCTATCCTGGGTGGCTGGAAACAGACTCCATGTGATGTTACTGAACTGCACACTCGTATGGTGGCAGATCAGATTCTTTAAGCCCCTCCAGGCAGAACAATTGGTGCCAGTCTCTGACTCTTTCTAGAGCCACCACCGCATTTTCCATTTTTCCCTCCCGGCTGCATCCAGCCATCTCCTAATGTCAGGCTGATTTTCAGAGCCTCACATTTTCCTCTCCATCTTTGAGAAAGTTATTGCTTTCCTGCCCTCAAATAGCCAACACCTCTTCCACCCTACCAAACTCATAATGGACCTCCTGGCTCCCTTCCCCAGATTTGTCTCCTATGCCACTGCACTTACCAGCCCCAAAAGGGCTGACTAGAATGCACATTGACATTAAGGGGCTGGATCGATTGCTGAGTTTTTAACTTTTCCTAACAGGCAAGGGAGGGTTGGTGTCTGGGGCTTTATCAGAAAGCTTCAGCTGACTTCCAGTGCATGTTCAGCCAAGGTTTGGAGTCCAGAGGCATGACTGGAGCATGGGACAATTGTCACACATAGGGCTCAGGAACTGCTGGACAACTGCATAACAAATTTTGGCTATAAGCCATCCACTCAACTTACCCTTGTGTGGCATCCCTTCAGCATGGCTCAGCAGGGGTGCAGGCTTCTGCACTCCATGCAACTTTGCCCATGCCTAGGATGATCCTCTGCTTCCTTCATCCTCTTGGTTCACCCCTGTACCCACTGCTGGTCCCCACTCTCTGCCAGCTTTCCCACATGTCCATGTAGCAGCTCCTGGCCACCCTCAGCCCTGCCCACCTGCTCCTCCCAGCACTGACTCACTCTCTGCTGCTCCCAGCCATGGATCCAGCCTGCTCTGGCATCCCCACCACACTGACACAGGCTGAGGTGCCAACACTCTGCCTTGGAGAGCAGCAGTGAAGCAGCATGGACTCCCAGCACAGGAGAACCT
The DNA here is from genome assembly GCA_024734555.1 of Trochalopteron elliotii. Taxonomy (NCBI): domain Eukaryota; kingdom Metazoa; phylum Chordata; class Aves; order Passeriformes; family Leiothrichidae; genus Trochalopteron; species Trochalopteron elliotii. Next base: position 4,856,302 of record JANPWX010000045.1, read on the forward strand.
GGCCGTGCTCTGCATCCCACCCTAAACAGCTGCATGACTACAGACAGGCATGCTGCTGATGTGCCCCATGCCTCTGTTCATCAGAATCACATACAACTCCTCCCAGGGAGATAACACAGCTAATTTCCAGCCACTGGAAAGACAATCCACTTTCCAGATGATACAGAGTAGCAGCACACAAATACTTGTTGCTGCCTGCACTCTCACCTACAGCCAGCTGGAATGCCTGTTGAGTTACTAGGAGTGAAGGGTATGTTTTGCAGTGATGGACCTCTGCTCCCATTGTTAAGGTCCAGGAGCTGTCACTGCCCTGCTGTCCCCTCTTCTGCTGTGGCTTATGAATTTACCCCTCTCCTGGATGAGCAACAACTGTCTTGTTGCTTGTAGCCACAGGATTAAAACCAAAGATGTTTTTGGATGGTTTCCCAGCTGCTTGACAGGGTAACTGCAAGAGCAAAAGCTTCACTGCCCCTGCCAGCTTGGTCAGCTCCAAGCAGACAGGGACATGCCCAGGTGGGCAGCAGCACCTTACAAAGTTTTGCCACTGCAAGTTTAATTTTCTATCCAAGGTCAGTGCTTAGGCTCTCCAGGACCAGATATGCTCCCTGCCCTCCAGGGAGGATGTAGTGGCACCAAGCTGCAAGTTTAACACACAGAAAAAAAAAAAAAAGAGAAAGAAGGAATAAAACATTCCCCATCCATCTCTAGTCTGAGTCATGGGACATCATGCCAGCCCCTGCACAGCCCCTCCTGTCTGCAGGCAGCATCCACCTTTAGGTGGAGCGAGGCTGCTCTGCTCAGTGCCCCAGCTGCCTATCCCCATCCATGGGCCCTTCATTTCACACATCATGCAGATATTAAGTGTCTCCTCCTGCTATCTGCCACCTGTCTCCACTGTCACATTTTCTCCTTTAGTTCTGTTCTGTCTGGAGAGGTAGGGTTCAAGTTTATGTTAGAGCAAGGCCAGTCCCCAGGCCTGGGGAGGATGTCAACAGAGACAGCACATATGCCTGACCATTTTTCTTTTCCCTTGGCATCTACAGTCACCAGATTAGGAGAGTGGAAACCACATCTTGACTATTCTCTCTGATACTTGCTTTGGTACCACAGTACAGGAAGGAACAGGAGGTTCCTCCCCCAGCACTGCAGGCAGCAACATGTAACCAGCAGGTCTTCCTCCTGGACCTTCTTCTGCCTACTCTCTTACCAGGCAATGGGACAGCTGTTCATGTCCTGCCATCTCCAACACACATACTTTAAAAAGTACAGGCAGATAAAAAACCCCAACAAAACTATCCAAGAAATAAAATTCCCAACACCAAACCACTGCACTCCAGCCCCATTTGAATCTCAAACCCTCCTTGATCCTGAAATCCACCTGCCACGACACTCCTGCAGGGAAAGAGGGTATGAAAATGTACACCTATGTAAGTGGGAAGGAAGAGCAGGAATAACAAGGCAGCCAAGCCCTGGCGCTGGCATAGGAGGAGAGGGTGTTGGCCCAGAGCTCTGGAGTCTCCAGATCCAGCTCAGAAAGGAGGAGTTGGTAGGTAGAAAGGGCAGGTTTCACAACCAGAAATGTTCCTTGCAAGTCAAAGGATGCTCTGAAATGCTGCAGTGGGCTTCTAGACACTTACAGGATGATCAGGATGAAAACAACCAGAGGGAAGAGAGGGGAACAAAGAGAAGAGCAGGTGGGCATCTTTGCCCCAGGCGAGACAGGCTCACCACTTGGCAGTAGTTTTTCAGGACTAGGCTGGGAGTTTCCAGCCCACACACCTCTTCAGCCACAACACACAGCCCTACCTGTACCACTGCTTGGAAGGATTGGAGTCTACTTTCACTGAACTTGTTTAAAAATTCCTTTTCTTGCTCCAAAAATTGCAGTGCAAACAACACAGGACAGAATATATGTGCTGCCATTCAAATAGCAAAGCCACCTCTGCCTACACCATCCAAAAACCTGCTTTGTTCTCCATTTACCAGACAGACACTTCCACTCACTCCCATGTATTCTGAAGAGAGGCTCAACTGCCCACCTCCTCTACTTAGATTGCAAATCTGGCAAAGAGAAGAGATGGGGCAATCTCCATCTAAAGATTCCATTTGATCTTTCACATCCAGCCACCTCCAGAGACACCTGCAAGCATAGCTGTGTCAGACACAGAGGCAAAGACCCAAGCAATCAACATGTCTCCACAGGCATAAGTCTGCTGATGGAGGTGCAGTTATACTGGCAAAACTGCTTCTCAGTGTTTTAAGGTGGTGGATCAAACCAGGCTTTAGAAGCAGGAGCTTTCTTTGCTAAAATAATGCATCAGCAGAGCAATCAAAACAGGCAGCCCTACACATCAAGCAGACCAGGAGCTGCAGGTGTTTTGGAGGAGACACCTAACACACTCCAGAGACATGGCCCAGACCATGCTCAAATACTGCAACCACACCATGGTTTTAAACCTTTGCAAAGGTGCATCCCTCACTCCATATCCACCAGAGGAAAGCTGAGCTATGGGTTCTACTCCACAAGACTCTCCTGGAGCAATTTCAGCTGTTCCACCCTGTAGCACTCAACTCCCCAGATGAAAACACAAAGGCTTACTGGCATTATTCCCTACAAACCAGAGCTCTGCCCTCATCAGATAGAACAAAGCTATAAAGAAAACAAAATAAAGAAGTGAAATGCTGGGGGTTTTCCCCCCTTTTTGCTTAAAACACATCAAAGCATTTGCCTTCTCTGACTTGAAACCATAGTCAGGAGCTATCTACTGGCTTTGAAAGTCCCCTCCTACCCCAGGCAGTAATAAAACATGAAGATAGAGAGCATGAGATTCCAAGAGCACTATGCAGCAGGGATTTACAAGGGATACATCCTGTCAGGCACACTGGATCATTTTTATTTTTAACAGCATTACAGTGCTAGTGGGTGAAAGGGAAATCATGGATGTAGCAGGATTTCAATGAGCCATCTGCTGCGGGATCTCACCTTTCTCCCTTTCGAGGTTTGCTCACTGGACTAAGGAAGGAACATCATCTCAGGGACTGAAAACAAGCATAATGACCCTAAATAAACCAGTAGCTCAAAGGGACAGAGCACTGCATTACAGACTGGCAGGAACCAGAGCAAGGGTGATCTTTGGTTTCATGAATCATTTTCACTGGTTGGGTGCTGAGTGTGGGGAGGTGTTAGGTGCTGGCTGCTCTCAAGAACCTGTTTGGCAAAGTAGCTGGGCACCACAGGAGAACGGATGCAGTAAATCAGAGGCAGATGACAGGATGGGACAAGGAGAGGCAGGAAACCATTGCAGAGGCACATGCACAGAGAATGGGCATAGGTTTGTCAAGGAATCACCCTACATAAGCTGGGGCCAGGTGAGTGCTTTGTTTTACTGGAGCTGTCTCCTCATAAGGTAGAGGAGTCTCAGCAAAAGGCTTTAGACATTAAGAAGCAACAAGAAAACCCAGAGAACACAGGTGCCCTGAAAAAGTAACAGGCAAAGACCTCCACATATACAAGAGGGGAAGGCAGAGCTGGCTGCATGCCTCTGAAGGTGACTGCAGTCCCAGCATCTCACCACAGGGTTTTTTGCCACTCTTCATAGCCTGGCATTTCTACTCTATCAAGCTAATGATGCACAGCTGTAAGATATGTTATGCTTATGCAGGATAACCAAGCCTCACCTTCACCTCTTCCTTGATTAGATAATCAGATTTATCTCCTTATGTTTCTCACCACAAATCTATCTCTTCAGGCCTCAGACTAATACTGTAACTTTTCTGCATTCTCTTCAAATTTTCAGCAGCCTTTTCTGAGCACCAACACTGGATTTAGATAATGTATTTTACTATCAATCTCCCCAGCATCATCTACAGCAGTAGAGTTTCATTCTACTCATTGTTGCCTTTCCAGATGTAAAATGTTTCATACAACTGCCAGGCCTGAAGGGGCCTTAACAGTCATCTGTCAAGATTCTTTACTTGAAGCACAGCCAGTTGCAAGTCATCCAGATCTACAGACTTTTAGCTAATTTCTTCCAAAAGTAACATATACACCCCAACTCCCCAAAACCCTTCAAGATAGCCTCCATTTCTGCTTCACTATCCCAATTGATATTACAGGGAACCATAAAGTCTGAACTCCCTAATTACAGGTAAAGTGACTTCCTGCCCCATCTTCATCACAACTACAGTCTTCTAAAAACACCCATTGCTGTACATTCTTAAAGACCATGAAGTTCCCTCCTCCACCTTTTCTTACTCAGGCTACACAGCCCTTCTCACAGTTCTTCTCATCCTTCCACCCACACCATATTTCTAAAGACCTTAATTTCTATTGCTTTGCTGGATAGTCTCTTGTTTGCATATCCTTCTCCAAGAGTTGCATCTATATCTGATCCTGGCCCTTCAGCAACACCTCATCTCTGCTCAGGAAAGCACTAATTGCTTCCTGCACCTTAGAGGTGTCACTCCTTACACAGCCTGGCACAAGGCTTTCCTTGTGTTCTTCTGCTCCCCAGAAGAGCACTAATCCTCAACCCCCAAATTCTGGCAATACCAATATCTTCCCCTGCCTGCCTAGCTAGGGTCTCTTTATCAGACAGAAACTCTTTTGAATACAGCTTTGCCATTAGTTGAGGGTCCACATGGGGCATTGTTTTCTATCCCCTACCCCTTCCTCCTCTGTTTACAGGGCTTACACTTGGGTCACTGACACAGGCTGACTTAAGATCTATTACAGCCATCGCCCCCGCTCAGCTGAGAGGCAGGACATCCTCCAAGGCAGGGGTGTTGACCAACTTGATGCACTACGTTCCAGACAAATGGATGCTGGTGATTTTGAACTGGCATATGCCCCCACCTCCCTAACAGAATAAACATGAGCTGTTTATTCTAGCTTACTAAGACAGGCTGGATGTAGTCGCACTCTTTTCCCCTGTATTTCAAGGGATCAAACCTTGGACTGACTCTTCACCAGATGTTTTTTCTGGTGGATGGTCACTAAGCAAAAGTTGCCTTAGTCTGGAAGTACTTTCAAGGAAATTTCATAAGGCTTTTCCTATATGACCACATCTAATTTACCAAAATAGTCTTGTCACCTGTTCTGATTTGTGCTTGGATTTGCTTTTTAAAGTTAACTCATCACCCCCGATCTTCTTTGCAAGATGAAGACAAAGGCCTGACTGTCACATTTCATTTGTTCCTCTTTTCCACGCCTGCAGGAGCTAAGTCCTTCTATCCAAGAGCTGCATCAGCTCCTTCTGCCCTAGCTGGGAGTTCACACCAAGTTTCACATCCACCGCAAAGCCAGTTCCTTCCTCCCAGATTTATAACTCGGTGACTAATGCCAACCCAAGCTGCCTTTTCTGTGCTGTGAGTAATAGCGAGTCCTTGGGCAGCAACCGCAGCTCAGCGGACACACAACAATCCTTCATCTCCAGGTCTGTGCCTCAAGCATGGAGTTAGAGCCCAGGAAAACCAAACCACCCACTGCTGTATGTAGACATCCCCAAGATATCAGCTGTAACAGCATCACCTGAGAGCCTCCAAAACTCAGTGGCTTCACACAAAGAGACTGTGGGCCATAAGCACAGGGAGATGAAGAATGAATCCCTTTTAAGATCCTCCTTGGGACCCAAAGGCACTAAATTTTTGCCTCAAGAGCACAAGTATCCTGAGGCTATCTTCAGAGACCCTCCCCAGTCTGTGTCGTTGCCAGGTGCTCTCTGCCCTCCAGAAGAAAACATCAGATGTGATAATTACCTCAGGCAGAAGACAAGGTCTGCTGCCCCATCTGAGTTTCTTCTAAGCACAAGATCATGCCAAGACTCTCTATGACTTTGAAGGGACCTGAAACAAAGCCTACTAAAGGCCACTGTTTATCTGGCAAAAGCAGGGACAGGCTAGCACAGAACTCTCCCACCAAATGCACTCTTGTCCAAAATTGGACTTGTAAGAATAGCACTCTCCCCCTGATCCATGCCAGCAACACATCAGGAGGCAGGTGGATGATTTAAGGGTGCCCATCAGAACAGTTCTTCCATGCAGGTCAACAGGAGAGAGCACACCATCACCCCACAGGGAACACCACATGGTGACAGAGCCAGAGGTCACATCACTGGGGGCAGATGGCTGTCTGCAGAGTGATGCTCTGCACTAAGCTGGGAACAGAGACCTGCACAGAAATCACAGAAATTGGGAAGGGGGTGTCAAAGCAAGCAACTTCTCTGCACAAAAATCTACAGGAGTGCAGAGGCCATGAGCACACCCAGGGAAGGAATATGGGAAGTTCTGGGGACATATAGTCCTTCCAGGGAGTAGGAACAGACACACAGGAAAGGTGTGCAGCAGTCACTCTGCCAGACAGAGAAAGGCAAGGAGGTTTTTCAGCTTGCAGTAGCATGGCTGGGGTGCTTCAGAAAAGCAAGAGCTGAACACACTGAAAACAGGCAGCGTGAATCCTGCCCGTGCCTGCTTTTTCCCGTGCTGATACAATGTGTCACCTTTCTTATACACAGTTACTTAAGAGATCCAGCCCTGTCTTTGATGCAACAGCACAAACAGCCAACAGAAATGGGAATCTTCAAAACCTTGCTTTAAGCCAGACCTGTACTACCAACAGCCAATTTCTCTGGGGAAAAACAGCGTGCATAAAAGAAGAGCTCTCTCTCTGCCCAGCACAACAACCATGTGGGCAGAGGCTGCTGGCATCAACAGACCAAAGCACATCAAGAACAGGAGACCTTGCTCAGATGTAGTGGGCTATGCCTGCAGGATGTCTATCTTGCCCATATAAACTGTGTAGCCACTCCAAGAGTTTGGCCTGACAAGAGCATTGGGATACCAGGAAACTGTTTCCATTACCTGTCTGTAAGAAGGAGTAAAGGAAGGGAGGTGAAAACAGAAGAGGGAGAATGACAGGCAGGCGATTTCAACATGCTAGAGCCAGGGGGAGAACAGAAGCCCTTCCAGGACTGCCCAGCAATCATATGCAAGGAATAGGTAGCATTGCAACCATAACCCTGTAAAAAGGGCAGTGAGAGCTGTGCACAGAAACATGGAGGAAAGGGTTCTGCATCTCTCATGGCAAGCCAGCCTCAGGCTTCCTTCAGATAATCTGTATTTGGAGCAGAGGGCAGACACCCAGCTCCATGCTGGAAGGACATGAAGTGAGAAGGCAGTGCCAACCACAGGCCTCCAGGCTCAGAGAAAAGCCATTTTATACCACAAGCCTTTGCTCTACAAGCTTGGCAGCGACTTCACGAATCTCACCCTCTCTCTGTCACAGAATGTCTACATACATAGGCATTTCCTTCTCATTCCTTGACTTTTATTTTCCCCTTTTAACCAACTTTCTAGGCAATGCATCAGGCCTGCCCCCCAACTCACTACCCTGGACAAGCCAGAATGCTTCTGACAGATGAAGGCTGCAGGCAGAGAGATGTCTCCTCAAAAGGCCACACGCAAGGCAGGCCCGGCATACATCAACTTGCCCTGTGGATAGGAAGGTGAGGAGTCCTTCCCAGCAAGAGCCTGAGCTGTACAGGGTACAGGAAAGAGGACAAGGACTGCAGCTCCAGGCAGCAGGCACTCCCACAATGAACCCAGAGCTACCTTCAGAGAGGCCACCTGTCCCATGGTCCAGGCCTTTGGAGATTGAGCATCAGGACCAGCAAGATGCTTGCTAAGATCAAAGTGGCAGAGGGACACAGGGACCTCCACCTCTCTCCCTTCCTAGAAACCTGCATTTCAGTTTCCAGCTCAGCCTGCAGGCAAGCTTGAAGCTCCCCAGGCTCATTTCCAGAGCCAGGAGGAAGAACAGACAGCTGTAGTGAGATCAGACATAGCCAAACCTTCCTCTGACTCACTCAGTATCTCAGAGGCCATGGCCCATTCAAGGCTCTGCCATTCTCTGTGTGTCCGTCCCCCCAACACCTCCTGAGCCATCAGGAAAGACCTGAGACCCTGCAGGGCCAGTTCAGGCAGCAGGAAATCTGCCCCTTTGCTTTGAGGCTCCAATCAGGGCCTCTGCCTCCTTGTGTGAGGCAGTGTGGAGAAGAGGCAGCAGGCTGGCACACTGGCCATTTGCTGCAGGAGCTGCTGGATGATGGGGGGTGGGGGTGTGCATCTGCAGGGCTCGACACTGTGGGTACCCAGCAAGCTCTCAGTGGCAGTAGGAGGCAGGGAAGGAGCAGCCTAAGGGACTGTCACCCAGAATCGCTTGGTTCCCACCCTCTGGAAAGCAGCTAGATTAAAAAAGCCTTTATGGTCCTGTCATTCAAGGACATGGAGACAAACTCCATTTTCCAAACACTCCCATCATCTTATCTCATCTGTGCATCACAAAAAGCCCCGGGAAAGATCCGGTCCCAGCCTTCAGCAAGCCTTATCATCCCTGCCCATCCCTACCCACGGCAGAGCTCTCAGATGCTTTGATATGCAAATCAGCCAGAGGATCCATAACCAGCGCTGTCTGCAATTAACAGCGCACACGGAGTATCCCAGAGCCAGGGCCTCCCCCCTCCCCGAGCACCACACGGCTGCGCAGCCTTCTCGTCAGACGACAAAGGTCCCGACTGTCTTCGGTGGGAGCGGGAGGTGCTGCCTGCAGCCCTTGGATTGTCAGCACACGGCCTCGCCCTGGCCACCACGATGGAGATGGGGCACTCACGGAAAGGATGCAGGCTGGGGCTGCATCCCGGTGTGGATGGGGGGGTGGCAGCAGAGCCGTCGGCAGGATGCTGCGGCGCTCCCATTCAATGAAGCCTCACGCAAAGTGTAATTAACAACAGACAAAAAACAGGGCCTGGGCACTGCCACCTCTCAGGCTTTTATTGCCAACCTCAAGCTACCTGGGATTTTCTGGAAGTTGTAGTTCCCAGAATGAAGACACATTCTGAAGATTTTTTTTCCAAGTAAACAACATAAAACCCCCTCCAAGCAAGTTCCTAGCCCACTTTATTACTGCAGAAAGCTGAAAAATATAACCAAGGATAATTTAAGCCCAGAAAAAAAAAATAAAATTAACTCCCCACGCAAACTACAAGCACAGCACACTCAGGATTTTTCTTTTCTAGGCTCAACTCATGGCTTCAGAACAATTCAGGATAGTTGCACTGCGCTCCGGTCAAAGGGCAGGAAAAGGGAGCATTGCAAAGGCTCGTGGCGATGCCCTCTTGACATGAAAGATGACACCCTCAGAAAATACAGTAGCTTCAATTCCTCACAAGGTTACCAAAAACAGGAACAGACAAAAATAGAGTAAACTTACTGCAACAAAACATACTTATGAGTCAAACCAGAGCCTCTTCCCAGCCCCCTCAAAGACATCTTCTTTGATGTTTGTTTTGCAATTATGCTATCCAGGTGAAGACTGCAGAATGGACTTCTCCCCCCATAAAGATAGAGTATTCTTATTACTAAAAAGCTCAGGATAAGAAAGACCTTTCCCGGTAGATACCAGCTAATTGCAGTCATCATTAGAAGTAATGCTTTGCTATTTCTAGTTGAATGGAGTCCTCCAGGAGTCAGTTACGAGCTGAGTGGTCAGCTCTGTGCTCTCTCAGAAGCATTAAGAGTAATAAAAGCTATTAGGGACTGTACAGTGCCATTGTTTGGAAGGGAGGGGCACTGTCCCTGCCATGCACTCGCAAAGATTCTATCCTACCCCACACTCAGGTGGGGCATCAGCAGCACCACTCAAAAGGCACCTGAGCCATGCAACCCTTCAGTAGCTTTGTGACCCCGGCTAATCGGATGCTCCTGCCCCACAGCCCGCGGCCTTGTGTGTGTGCTTCCTCCAGAGAATGGCACCACGGAGCAGGACGCTTTCACAGTGACAGACAAATAAATCCAGGAGAAAGGGGACTCGTCTAGGACTATGCACAACTAAATCAGCCACCTTGAGAATACACGGATAGGCTTTTTGTTTCTAACTTCTGATATCGAGAGGAGCAAGGGAGGGAGGTGCTCAGAACCCCAAATTGCCAAAACACCTGCTCTCCATCCAGCTAAGATCTGCCGAACCTGCTGAGAACACCGGGCTGACTGCAGCCACATTGCAGATTTTTGGCGTGATGCCCTCTCCAGCAGGTAGCTACATAAAGGGTGTACTCTACGACAGGAGGAAAAAACATGGTTTGCTGATGTAGAGGGGCTGGCGACCGAGACAAGAGCAAAAATGGACTGCTTGGCTATCTGGCCACGGACATGAGCCATATCCGACAGCCCTTTGTCAAGTATTCCAGGGCAGGAGAAACAGGGTAATGTCAGAAACCTGCTCGCTACTCCCACCACCCTTAGAACATCTCTCCTGCCTCCCTGCTGCTCTCCTTCACAGCGGTGGCCGCAGGAACGGCGGGGGGCGGGCAGGCAGCTCTCCGCGCCCGGACACGCACAAAAGCGTCGACCGCAGAAGAAAGGGGCGCGCTGCGGGCAGGGGACCCCCGAGGTGCACAAACCCCGTTACCCAACAGCAGCCGAGCCGACGGACGGCGAAGGACAGGCGCCCGGGGGGACAGAAGGAAACCCCGGGCGGCCTTGGGGTGCCCAGGCCGCTCCTCGGGCGCTGCGCCGGGCGCGCCCCCCGC
>JANPWX010000045.1:4867284-4890284 GCA_024734555.1 Trochalopteron elliotii
TGAGCACCAGCTGCTGCTCTAGAGGGACGGGGAAAGGCTGTCCTCGAAGATGCGCCGCAGGAGTTTGAGTGGCACTGGAGTGACAGGCAGCGCGGCAGTGGGTGGTGACATCGCGCCAAAGCAGCTGGGGCTGGAGCCTTTGTGTCGCTTGCCCACTGAGCTCCAACTGGACTGCAGTCCGTGCCTTCGCAGTGTGGCCTGGGGGAGAGGAAGGACACTCTTCTGAAGTTCCTGCATGTTCAGAGAGTTTCTTTGCTCAGAATTCGTGTGGGGCTGCGATGCTGGGGTTAGGCTTTTGTGGGTATGAGTAGTCATGCAGCAAAGTTGGACCAAAATTCCTGTGTCCTGACAAGTGTGGCATTTACTCACGTGTGTCATGGGGACTCGGGAAGTGTGGGCACTAGTCTGTGCTCTCCTGGTTATTCTCCAGAAACCTCTTTTGGAGGTCCAGTGAGTAAGGGGAGGCAACTGGGGGAAAAGACAGTATGACATTTCTTAAAAGCATGAAATAACTTAATCTTGGTGGTAAAAACAGGTGGGCAAGCCAGCCTTTTTAACAGCAGGACACAGATGCTCATCTGAGCTCTGTTGGCTTCTCTGGTTCTAGAGCTCTCCAGGCTTGCCTGAGATGGTCTTGTTTGGAAGGAGAGAGACTGAGTTAAGGGAAGTTTCTGGGCAAGAAATGAGGCTTACACCACCAAAGCTGCAGGTAGCTCTGTACTTGTGATGTGAGCATGCCTTTGTCTCCAGGTCATGTTCCTCTTAATCCCGAAATCTGACAGCATTAGGCATCCTTTTGTGGTACAGCTTTATCAGGAAGACCTAGAACCACTATCGGTTTTTGTTCTGTGAACAACTAGCCCAGGTCAGTTGTTCCTGACCTTTTTTCATGGTCGAGACATAGCTATACACCTTCTCTTCCTTGTTTGTGTTCTCCTTGCCACAGCTCCCCCCAGCGTGGTTACTGCTGTCTGGGTTGTGATTGCACCTTACTGGTTGGGGCCTGGCCACCCAGGTCAGGGCTGGAAACCCAATCTGGTCTTGTGGCTTTCCACCATTGTCTTGCCCTAGACCTCAATACTTGTTAAACCGGTAAAGACACATTTTAGAGGTGATAGCAGTGTAAAATTGCAATAGTGTGGGCAATTCTCTGAATTCACATGTAATTCCCAAAAGGCAGAGACAGGAGAGGGACCTTTCTTGGCTTCACCTCAAACCCCACAGGCCCACCAGAGAGAATTTCTGGGGCTGATCCAGTACCTGCTCTGCTGCTCATTTCTTTTTACTTCACACAGACAGGTGTCCTCTCTGTAGCTTAATTTTCTGCTGGTGCACTGGGAATAACCCCTCCTTATTTTAGTACGGTGCTGTGAATATGAATATATAGGATGATTTTAGGTGTTTGGATATCAGAACAATAAGTACCATACATACTTTAGAGTTGTGACTTCTGGATACTTAAAATGTCAAAAATAAGTTTTATTTTAAAGGTATGCAGCTCTTTTGTTATCTGCCCTTCCTGATCGTGGTCTGGAAAATGAGGTTCGTGTGTTTGCCTTCAAAATTCTTACAGATGTACTTGTAATGAGTTTTTGTTGGTAACTTGGGTCAGTAAATATCCTGTTTAATAGCTAATCCTATTCATAAACAGATTAAAAAAATACTTAATTCCTCTTTGTGGACGCTGGCCTTTTTGTCTGTCATTAAGGTAAAACCAATTATGTCTCGGTAATGAATATCTTGTGTATTTTTAACACACACAGCCCTTAATCACATTGTTTCCTTTCTGAGGAGAGCTGTGAATGGATTGAGTCCTGTAGTTCACAGCTGGCTCCTGCAGCTCACTGTGGCAGACCTATAAATAGACCTGCAGTGGCAGAGTAGGGGTTTAGGCATTTGCCTTGTGTGCTGTCTTGGGTTTATTTCCTGTGTTTTAATGATGGATGACAAATGCAGTTCAAACCTTTATGGTGCCTGGAGCATGTCGGGTTTGATCTTTTAAAAGAATAAAGGTGATGCTTGTCCCCACTGTTTGGCTGTGCAGATCAGGTCACTGCTATAAAAGTGAAGAATATTTTTACCTGGTTTTTCGGCTTTGACAGCAGGCTCTGGGTAGTTGGCCTCAGCATTTGCTTTGCAACATCCATTGGTTTTCCACAGGGCCTATCTGTGTGAATGAGTTGCCATCAGAAAGAAGGAAAAGGAATAGCTGAATGATTATGGAATTACAGATCTTGGGAATATAGGGAGGAGGGGTTAGTTCCAAAACTTGTGATTAAAAAGGAAAGTACTACTGGATTGCCAGGTAACAGCATTCTTTAAAATTACATTTACTTTAGGATGCAGGCAAGGTAAGAATGGTGCCTGGACTGTTTTCTAGGGTACACCACTGATAGGAACTTGGCCAGAGTTGTTGCACTGGCTTCTGGAGTGTTCAGATGCAGACCTTTTCAGCTCCCATGGCTGTATTAGTAGAGCAGATTCATGCAGACCATTCTTGGCAAACACACCAGTGTTTTTGCTGAAATGACAAGGGATTGTTTTCTTGCCCAGATCTTCTGGTGTTTGTTTGGAGATACTGTCACCATGTAAGTCTGGGTTAGCAGTGGAAGAAGTCCCAGTCTTGTGTTGTGCCACATTCTTTTGCAGCAGTGTTCATGTGCCTTCAGGTTGAGCTGGATCAAGAAACTGAGCTAGCTGAAAACTGTGACTGATTTACATAAGTGCTAAAGCCAGCATAAGGGAGGTGATAGAAATGTGTGTTGGGGGAACACAGGGCTTCCTTTCTTGGTGCTGTGTGCCCTGATGTTCATTCAAAGTGAGTATGTAATCCTGTCTTCCTTGTCTGGCACATGTCTGGCTCTGTATCAGTTCCCTGAGGTGGTCTGCTCATGTGTTTGCATGCATTTGATGAAAATACTCGACATGTATTTTTTGTATTTTCCAATTTTATTAGCTGGGATGAAACTTTCCAGAATTTCTCCTTTCAAAAGCCACTCAAGATTGCAGTAAATACAAGTTAGTTTTTTAATATCAAGGAAAACCACTGAAGGTGATAGCTAGAGCACTTGAAAATGGTGCAGTGGGTAAATAACTTCCAGACGTTTATAACTGGTGAAGAGCTTCTTTGTCGAGCAGTGTTGGAATTTTATGTTGGTCTTTTGCATTGAATGGGGTAAGGCTGAAGGGCCCTTGAGAAGAGTATTTGCAGTAGGAGGTTATTGCATGCTCAAAAGTAATTCAGTGAAGTAGAAATAGGTTCATTTTAGTGAATATTGGATTAACAAATTCCTCACCCTTTTCTGAATGTTACTTTGACCTCTTGTCTGAGGTCTGTGATAACTTTTAACAGATATGTGGAGAGGGGCAAAGTGTCTCTGTGACTGTGATTTTCATGAGATGGAGCCACTACTAGAAATTAGGGGCAGCAGGGTAGAAACAGCAAGAGATTCCTCTTCATGGTTCTTTATTTTTGCTTTGCTGCAGCTATGAGTGGTCAATATTATATCAACAGTTGCCTTTGTGTTAGACCTCTCAGTTTAGGATAGTGTCTGTTTAAATACTGCTCTTGCCTAGCATGAAAAGCTTGGAAATTAATCCTGCTTAAGCAAGAGATTGGACTAGATGACCTCCAAAAGGCCCTTCAAAGATAAATACTTGGTCAGGAGTGTATTAGTGACTAAGTACTAAGCAAGGGGTGGTCTTTTGCTTGTCCAGGGTATTTTGGAGTGCACTCCTGCCTATATCAGTTGAGCAGTACCAATGGCAGACTTCTGGGAATTCCTATGAATTTTCCTGTTCTTGAAGTTTATGGAGTTACTCTTCCCATACATTTGTGAGCACTGAAACCTGGTGACCTGGGCAGAGCCAGAAGCAAACTTGGATCATATGCATTCCTGTGCCTAAGTGCAGCTTAATCTGAGCCTTTTTAATTTGGTATGGGGCAACGTGTGCTGGGAAGGAAAAAAGTGCTGGGGGCACTGGGGCTGATGGCTGTCACCAGTTTATAGCAGCTCCTCAATTTTGGCACCAGCTTGGAGTGTTCATGTGGCAGCACCAAGTGTGGCAGAGTGAATGGCTTCTGTGCCCTTCGAAGTTTAGTTGTTTGGTAATTAGCAACTCCCCAGGGGGAAACTGAGGGCAGCAGAGATGAAGTTCACAGCTGCAGAGGGATCAAACTGGGACTGGGTCTGGTTGAGGAGCACCTGGAGACAGACACAGACTGTTGGCTGTTCCTTTCTAGAAAGGAAACTGGCATGTTACAATACCTGAAGTTGTGATTCATTCTGTGAACACACTTGCACCCTTGAATGCTGTTCTTCATGCCATAGATTCATTCTTCCATTCCCTCCACCCTGAACCCTCCTGCTAATTGGAAGCATCCCCCCTGTTTACTCAGTTGCTAACAGGATGCTTCATACCAAATAATCAATCATGCAAAATTTCTTAGCTTGTGACACCTCTTAATGTGCTGAGGAATAATTCTTAGCTAAGAAGGGGGTACTGAGTCATCTGGAAAAATAAACAGTCCTTGGACACTTAATGCTGTTGATGCTTCCGCTAGTAGTTTTGTAACTTCAAACCTTCACTGCTGCCATGGGTTAGAAACAAACAGTGACTTCTCCCAGGAGCAGTGAGTGAGTTCAGAGTTGAGGCCGCACTCCTTAAGCACATCTGGCTATGCTGGTCCTGATACTGCTGTCCCTTTGACAGCAGGCAGAGCCTGCACCTGTGCCTGCCTTGTCATGAGCCTGCAGACCTCTCCTATTGGTCTTATGTCGTGGTGAGGATGAGCAGACACACCTCCCAGCCACCAAGGCTGCCATGCCTGCTAGGAGATAGAAGTAGGGGTGGCAGTGGTATCAGAACTCCTCAAGAAATGTCCATGAAAGACAACAGTGAGGCCAACTCGCAGCTGCTTGTTTGGGTTTTGTAGAGGGATCCAAAGGCTCCTTGTGATTCTGGAGGAAGTAGGAGCATTATTACCCACTGAGTCTGAATTTCACATTGAGAAACAGCACACCCTTGTGCAGAACAGGACACAGGCAGATGGTGGGCTTAAAGCAGGCCAGCATAGTTGAACTTCCTTAGAAATCTGAGCAGCAGCAAGGCCAAGTATTGGACTTTGATTGCCAGCAGCACTGTAAATGCAACAGGGCCTTGCTGTCATTAGGATCACACAGCTAGGTAAGGACATGTGGCATAAACACAGTCTTTCTGGAGTCTCATTTCAGAGAGAAGACACTGCAGGCAAACCCTCGACTCATCTGATGATTGTCTACCCCACAGAAAAGTGGTTTTGTTTTTATTTTTTATAAACAAATATAAGCTTTGGCTCTTGCTGTTCTCTTCCAAACTTGCCTGTATGACAGAGTTGGTTTCCCACCTGTGCTTTGCTCAGGTAGCACTGCTCAAAATTGCTGTGGTGCACGTGTCCTGTGCTTCTCATTGTGCTCTCAGGTGACAACTGCAAACCCTAAAACTTACATACGTCCCCAAGTAAGCAAACACATTGGAGAAAAAAAAGTAATAAAAGAGGGAGTGAAGTTTTAGGCTGGACTTTACTTGTTAGTAATAAGGGCTGTGGCATTGTCTGTCGGAAGGCTCTGTGGGTATTTTTTTCTCCCTAGAAAACTTGACTCAGCTTTGTTTTTAAAACAAAAGTTTAAAAAATGGCTTTACAATGTATTACTGTAGTTTAGCCCAAAACTCATCAGAACTGTCAGAGATGAGGTCAATGGATTTTTAGTGTTTGCTTTAGAAAGGAGAGAAGCAGAGGTACATGGTAGCAGTTGTCACATGGTAGCAGTTGCAGTCAGGTGGAAAGTCTTAGCTGTACCTGAGATGGCCTGAAAGAGGACTGGCTCTAGGTCTGTGTTGTTTTCTCCCTTCACTTGGATCTGCTGGCATAACCACCTGGGTCATCAGTCCCTTAATGGTGTTTGGGAAAGTGATCAGGATTCAGATAAGCCTTTGTGACTGCTCACGCAAGCTGGTCCCCGTCAGTGTGACGGAATGAGGTTAGGGGTTAGGGAACCGCCATAGATGTAGGCAGGGAAGAGGGTGTGAAGGTTACCCTTGTAACCCAGCTCTGCTGCAGTCAGGGTGGGGTACAGTGTACAGCAGCATTGAGACAGCACTGTAAAGGTACAGGGAACTCTTTTCTCTGGGCAGACTGAGCAGGGCAAGACTGGCAGTGCTGTAACTGTGATCTATAAACAGGCTGCTTAACACACCTTTGTATGCTAAGAGAGAGCGTGCCCTCACCAGTGGAGCTCTGACTTGTTTCATGTCTGGAAAATTGTTTCCTGAAGCTGTAATACAGCTGCCAGTCTGTAGATTATTTGGCCTTTTGCTTGGTTTTGTAGGTAACCTTGGTAGCTTTTACAAGTAGCCATGACAGCTTTTACTGGGCACTGCAGCCTCTAAACTAGTTCACATCTGAAATTTTCAAACCTGCTCCTTGTTACATGATTCACAACGCACACAGAAGGGCCCTTACCTCTGTGTGTAGGAAACTGCAATGCAGTGATACTGAATCCAGCTTTGTAGTATATGTGTCTGAATTACATTGCCTCCTGAATTCAGGCAGGGGTTGTAGATCTGCTTGTAGTGTGCTGCAGATGCTGCTACCACTCTGTGTCCTGTGGATTGCTGCATCTAAATAGTTGCTGAGGCCCTAGTGTGTGATTCATGTAAAGGAAAGAAAGCAAACCAAATTCTGTCCATTTTTCAGAGTTAATAATGCTTTTGTTTCCTATGCAGGCTTGGTTACCAAATGGCTCTCTTGAATAGACGACTTGGTTTGCCTTTAACCCATCTAACCAGCGCTCTGATCCAACGACAGTTCAGGTAACTTTCAAATTTTGCTTTTGCTTTCTTCAGAATGTTTCATGACTGAATGAGATGCTGTTAAATAGATCAAGAATAAGATAAGCATTTGTAATTCAAAAGGGTAATTAAAAAAGAAATTAAAAAGAAAAAAGAATATAAAGAAAAGAATCAAAAAAAGAAAAATTAAAAACAAAATCTCATAGTTGTCCTTTCACAGGTTGAAAAGTGAGCCCAGGCACTCCATTTGCAGGTTCCTGGCAGTCTGAACTCTGCATTTTCATATGTGTGTAAGGAGGCTTTTAGGCCTTTGACAGCGATACATGAGTTTGCAAGCAGAAGTTGAAAGTGTCTGTTTCTCATGCAAGTGCAAAAAAACCAACAGTGAGCCCCTGCTGATGCAGAGCCAATTACAGTGCTTAAAATTATTCAAGAGTTTAAGTTATTTAGAATAAAAATAATCTGAAAAAATACTTTCTCATACTTTACAGTGTCTATTTGGTTATTTTTCTTTTGTTTCTTGTTCCAGGCTCTAGGCATTTGAAGTTTTAAATTTATGAACTTCATATTTTACAATGTCTTGCACAAAGTTTAGAGCTTAATCCCATGGTACACTCTGCCAGTTTGGGGAATCTCTATAATTCTTTGAAGACTCAGGGCTTCGGTTTAAAGGATGAGAATAGCCATTCCCAGAACTGTAGTCTAGAGAAGGGATTGAGACAATGCTCAGGGCTGGGTTTTGTGATAGTCCTGGGAGCTATCCAGAGGAGGTATCCAGGTCTTCCTGGCTTTCTCTGTAAGTGGGCTGCATGAGAGCTTTGGCCAATATACATTTAAAGCATATAGAATTGACAATGAGAGGGAGGTGAACTCTCCCTCTCATTGGTGAGCAGGACTTCAAAAATCTTAATGGGGAGACCTTTTCTTTGTGGGGTGTCGCTCCAAGACTGTGGCAGAAATGAAGAAAGAAGGGAAAGAAAAAGTTCTCCCAGTGTAGTTATTCTTCTCTAGCGGTTCCTGGACAGTCACATTTATATCTGTTTGCTACTGCTGTGTTGTACACTTGGTCCTACTGAGGTTCTCCCTGCTCCTTCCTGTGACAACACTTACCTTTTCAGCCTCCTCCCTTCTGCCTTCCCTCTTGTGTGGCCACAGATGGTGGACAGAGGAGAGAGTGTGGTGTTCTGCAGTCCCTGCCAGAGGTTGGGATGGGATGGGAAAGGGTGGCTGCTTGCAGAGATTAGTGACTTCTGAGAGAGAGGGGAAAGCTAAAGTGGGCCTCTTCTGTGGGAAACAGATCTTGAAAGGCAGTGCTTGACCTCTGGAGCAGTTGGACTAATGCAGACTGACTCCACCAGCCTTCCTTCACTATGTATAAAAATACCTGCTTCAACTGATGTCCATCCACGCTACGTTTGGTGTGCATGGTCATCTTTTAGGTAGCTTTGCAAATGCAAGCCCTTCCTCTGCAAGAAGGGATGATGGTCCCTATTTAGTTTACATGCTTCTGAAAAACAAAATGAACGGTTAGATTGCTTCCATATGCTGTCACTGAGTAGTTCAGCTGGCAGCAGGTTGGCATTTCTGCAGCTCTGGCCAGAATGTTTCTAGTACCTCACTGCAAAGCAGTTGTTTAGCAACAGAAAGGATCTTCCTGCTTTTCCTGTGTTTAGGTGTCCTTTGAAGACAAGCAACAAATCACTTGAGTTTGAGCTCACTGAATGAAAGAATAATGGTTTTTGTAAGGAAGTATGTTGCTACTGTTCCCAAGTATATTCAGAGTCAGACCTAACAACTTAGTATTGTGCAGTTTATTTATGATGTTTCTTACTCCTGCAAAGCAAGCATACAGAAGAGATTGTGTCCCTCTGGATTCCTTCCACATGGGGAAGGTGGTGATCTGTTAGATTCTAGTTGGGAACAGCTTAACACAGCCACAGCAGGACCTCAGAGGTCTTACTGAGAGCAGAAAAACTGTGAGACTCACAGACTTCACTGAAAGGAAGGTTGGTCATAAAAGCCCTTAGTGCTGGGGACTTAGTGTGCAAGATTGAAAGAGCCTGAGTTGAGTCTTAACTTCTGCAGGCTGTTTGAAACAGAAGTGAACGCTTTTTTTTTTGCTTGTAGATTGAGGCTGGATCATCTGCAGTTGCTGAAAAGCCCATGATATGCAGGTCACTCTTCATGCCATCTTTTAGTTGTGTTTCAGAGCAGAAAGGTCGTTTTATATTTGACATTTAGTAAAGGGTGTGCAAAGCCCAAAGCAGCATCTGGCTTTCAAAGAGCACATTGAATACAGTCGGTGTGTCACCCATATGGTGCACATTTGCTGCTGGCGCCTTTCGGGTGGCTTGTGTAATGACAAGATTCTGTGCTGGGTTTGCCTTTGCTCCCCAAGGATTACTGAGCAGATCTGTCTCTCATTCTCTCCTGTCTTCTGGCAGCACCACTGGAGCGTGCCAAGCAATCCAGAAACTGAGCCGTGTGCGAGTGGTGGACAACAGCACCTTGGGGAACACGCCCTACCACCGGCCACCAAAATGCATCCACGTGTATAACAAGATGGGAGTCGGCAAAGTCGGAGACAAGATCCTTCTGGCTATCAAAGGAGAAAAGAAGAAGGCTTTGATTGTAGGGCACAAGATGCCTGGCCCCACCATGACGCCTAGATTTGATTCCAACAATGTGGTACTCATAGAAGATAATGGAAATCCAATAGGGACTAGAATAAAGACACCAATACCCTATACACTGCGAAGAAGAGAAGGAGAGTTCTCCAAAGTATTGGCCATTGCCCGCAACTTTGTATGAATGCTGAGAGAAGTCTTCAGCAATCCTTTTATATCCTTTCATAGCTGTTCCTTGGTCCTATTCCAGAAACGGGTGAAACATGAAAAAGTTGATGCTCATCAAGAATCTCTCCTCCCTGTTAAGAATTTCAAGCAACTCATTTAAATATTGAAATAGTTTCTTTTTCTCCAAAAGAAGGTTGATTTATTTCACAGAACACCTGCAGTATGTTTGGGAAACAGTCCTTCACCCTTCCTGTGGTGTTAATCTGGTTTGTCATCATTAAAATGAGAACATGAAAATCCTTATCCTGTATTGTTTGTGCTCTCTTTTCCCTATTTCTGCCTTTCCCAGTTCCTCAGGAGCAAGACTCAATCCCTGACCCAGTGATACTGGGGGTCTACAAAATGGATTCACAAGTAATAGTGTAGGAGAGATACGTAATGAACTATGGGTGCTTTGGGCACATTCAATAAAAAGACTTGTTTCTGTCTTTGCCTAAGAGAAGTATTTAGGAACAATTAGAATAAGGAGGACATGGTGGCCTGCAACATCAGTGGTGTGTGCCTGAACAGGCCACACCAGAGATTGGGAAGCAGAAGTAGGAAGGGGAGCTGAAAGGGGAGCCAAAGGGTGAGCTGAGATTCAGCCTGTGCTCTCCACCTGATCAACTCCTGAAAACTGTGTTCTCAGATTAATGTAAGGGCTGGGTTTAGACTGAAAGGTCCACAGAAAGTTTTCTTTTGGACTGCTTCTTGGGGACCATCGTCAGACATCATCTGTGGTAGGCTATTGGTGAGGCTGCCAATAGCCTCAAACTGTTGTCCAGTTTCCTAAGCTTAGGCACAGCAGTGGGCAAATGCTACTCTCTTGCTTTCAGGACTGGTTGGGATCGAGGAGCCCAAGAGCTGCTTTTCTATGGAGCTGAGCAGAGAAACTTGGTGCTTGTGGCTGGTGAAGGGACATCAGTGTAGAGCACTCCTAGACATAGCAGTGCTGGAGAAGAGGGTGCAGGGGGTGCAGTGGGCAGGAGTTAGGCCAGTTTGTCACAGGTCGGGTGACAGT
Source organism: Trochalopteron elliotii (assembly GCA_024734555.1). Classification (NCBI taxonomy): domain Eukaryota; kingdom Metazoa; phylum Chordata; class Aves; order Passeriformes; family Leiothrichidae; genus Trochalopteron; species Trochalopteron elliotii. The sequence continues at coordinate 4,877,971 of JANPWX010000045.1, forward strand.
CATGGCTGGCTGCTCCTTGCCCTTCTGCCTCCTCTTCCTGTTACCTGGGAAAGCTCTTTACTTTGGCTCTGCGTTGCCTCAGTGTGAAGATCTAAAGAATGCAGTGCTGTGCTATTGCACACTCCACTTACTCCTTGCAGATGTATCTGCCCCATGATCCATTGTGAAATCCACATTGTCCCTGGAAAAAGTGAACCCTGGATCCCCTCAAACTCCATTACTCCAGGTAACACACAAAAGATTATATTATAGGTTTAATTTGAATATTAACCTTTAAGTAATGGCACTGTCCCACTAAGTAAAACTTCCCTGTGAACTCAGTTCTGTGGGAAGGCAGAATCATCTGCTGCTGGCAGCATGTTCCTTGTTTGCTGTTGTCCATGGGCTGGGAAATGTTGGGTGTGCTCCTCCAAGTCCTGTGTGCCCCATGGGCATTGCCTTTAGCCCTGGGCATGCCTCCTCTGTAGGTGTCTGCCCAATGGCACAGCAGCAGAGCAGGTGCTCCCCTGGTTGAAGTCAGCGTTTCCAGTCACTGAGTGCAGTCAACTTCCAGGAGGAACTCTGTGTGCTCAGAGATGTTTATGCTGTTTTTCTAAGTGGTACAGTGAGCAAACTCTGTCTGGCAAGTCAGAGTGATAAGTGTGACTGGCCTCCCTTGCTTGGGTGGGGTTTGCCTCGGTGCCACAAGGGCATGGCACAGCCTGACATCTTGGACATTGTCCATCATCCATCGCCCTTTTTTCATGGTTAGGTTTGTTTCTGGATCATATTTGGGGTAAAAAAATGCTTTTATGCATTTTTAGGGAAAGCGTTTATGCCACTCAATTGCTCTGTGATCTTGCTTTAGAAAACCTGCAAGTTTTGAAACATCTCCAACCCTATTAAACACATAAACAAATACTTTTATAATTTTTTAATAAATCATAAGCCTTGAAAGGTCTGTCCCATCCTTCCTGCAGACAAAAGGAACTCAGCTTTCCTTAATGTAAATGCTTTTGAGAACAGAAGAGGAAGATGCCTTCCACTAACACAATGCTGGAGAATAGAATTTGAAATAGCATTTGTACAGGATATTTTGTTTCTGTGCACAGTCTGTGGGTAGAGCTGAACGGGGATTCACCCCAGCTGAATAACCTCATTCCTGCCTAACATGGTTTATAACTTGTCTGAAGGGACACTTCACTGTGAGATTTTTGCTTGGCAACAATTCCAGCCTCAAAGCATCAACCAGCAGGACCTGGGCGCCTGCAAACAATCCTTGTTTTTCTTGTCCCGACTATAGGGGCTATGAATCTCTCATGGGATGCCAGACCCTGCTGTTTGGATATTAAACATTTAATATAATATTTGCTAATAAGTTCCCAGCATTTTGCTGAGGAAGAGGTCATGGAGAGAGGGCACGAGAGGAAGCGGGCAAGACAATGCAGCATACTTGAGATTAAAATGTGAAGTGATGCTTTAGTTCTAAGTAAACTGATACAGGTGGAACTAAATCTTTAATCTCAGAGCTTAATAAGCAGACATGCAGACAGCTAAGATAAGCATATCCCATAGTGCATCTCCTGCAGTTTTTACCTGTCTTCCCTGATGAGGAATATAGTCTCAGCAGAAATCCCTGCCTATGTTGACAGCTCTGTGCTTGGCAAATTCCAGGTGCTGCCTGTAGCAGTATCTGAGGGGAAAGGGTCAGGCTTGTGGACGATCCCATACCCTGCTGTCACCCATCCCACTGATGTGGGCCCTGCCATGGCTGCAGGATGGTCAGCCACTGCTGCTCTGGCTGCGGAGCCTGTGCAGGCAGGGGCAGATGGATGGGGCCTTGCCCAGGCTGATGTGGGTTCTCCAGGCTGTCCATCTTTTCTTTTGAGCAGACCCTACTCAAAGATCCTCATTTCCAGGTCCCCTCTTTTGTTTCTGCACAGGGGATAATACCTGCTTGCTCTCAACTTCCAGGCTGTGCTCTGCTCTGTTCCAGAGCCTTTTGAGCAGTGAGCCAGTGCTGTCTTGGGAGCAGCTACTGGGTTTCCTGGGCTCTGGCTTGAGGCATCCTTCTTTGGAGTCCACTGAGGCGTAACTCTATCCAAATGGGAGGTTTTTCCATCTGCATCCATCCTGCTAGGAAAGCAGATGTGATTTCTTCTCTGTGTAGCAGTTCTTCCTGCAGGTCCTTTTCTTAAGGGATGGCTACAGGCAGGTGGAATGATGCCCTCAGAGGAGGGAAGAAAAACCAAAATGCTTCCTATCTTGGCTACTGCCAGGTCATTCTCTCCTCTGGTGCCTGTTTACTATTCTGTCATTAACACGATTCTGTATCATAAATGAAAAAAATTTCCAGCATGACACATGCTTAGGAAGAGTTCTCTCATCTTCTGTGCAGCTTCTGAGGGAGCTGCCACCTGCTGCAAAGGGAAGGGGAAACCGAAGGAGTCCTGGGGTCTTCTTGCTTCTTTACAAATGTGCCCCCCATTCAGTTCCAGCTGGGTCCTTGGGTTAGTGCACATTCCCGTACATTTGGATATAGGATTTGCATCAGCTGAAGCTCCCAAGAGGGTGCCTATTTGCTGATGATGGTGGGGACTTGTGCCCAGACATTATTCCATGGGAGTTGGGGAAAAGGTGTCTTTTTTTAGGGCATCCTACACGGGTGGGGAGATGGCCTTTGGGAAGATGCTTGCCCATGAAAGGCATGTGATGGGGCTGGGATCTGGAAAAAGACAGGCAAGCACTGGGGATTTACTGGCCGTGAGAAGAGGTGTCCCTGAGAGGAAGCGGGCGAGACAGATTATGGTGGAAGGATGCAGCAGGGAGCTGATGTCTTCCATCTGCTCGGAGACCGAGGCTGGGAGGCAGGCGGCCCCGTCTCGTGGCCCTGTGCCAGCAGGGTGGAGGGACCCCAGAGCCGGGAGAGGCAGCTGGGGACTTTGGGGGCTGGGAGGAGGGGAAGAGAGCTGAAACCTCGGCCGAACTGGGGGTGATGCAGCCGGAGACGGGACGCCTGGCTTGGCTGGCAGGGCGGTGAGCTGCACATCCCCGAGCGGGAGGCTAGATGGCAATGTGGGCGCGCTGGTGTGCCCGGCAGCCTGCCCCGTGTGCCCCGCGCCCGGCCAGCCCCTGAGCCTGACCGATGGCACAAAATCATCTCCCTCGGTCAGCACGTCTCCAGCCGCCGGTTCCCAGCAGGGCAGCGCAGCTCCGGCCGGCCGTGGGAAGGCCCTGGCGGGACCAAGCCTGACCTGCTCCCTCGGGAAAAGCGCCGGGGAGAGCCAGGGAACTGACTGCGATGGAACCCTGCCTCCACGGAAGGTTGCTGGGCAACCAGGGGCATCAGGGTCTAGGAAGATCACAGGAAAGATCAGTCTGCAAAGCAGCATTCTGACTCCCGTGGGGCTGTTAGCTGGTTGGGAAGAGGAGGGACAGCAGCAGGATGCGGCTCATGGATTGCAGGGAGTCATGCAAAACAGGAGTCAGAGGTGGGCAGCAGGGAGGCACAGCCTGGCTCTCTTGTGAAGCCCTGAGCTGGGCCACTCTCCTGATGCAAAACAAACCCTCAGAATGCATTGTCACTCCTTGCTAGGGTCTTTCATCTAGAGGCAGATGCCAGATCTCCTTCCCTGAGGGAAAGGCATGCCGAGCCTCAGGTTTGCAGGCTGAGCAGCATTTTCCACCCAGCCGCACACAGAAGCAGTGGCAGGACTCGGCTGAGCCCTTCTGATAAGACAAGTGAGGGCTGTCAGTTTTTTTAAGTGTCTGCATCTCATCTGAATGTGGCTGTGCTGTTTAGGGTTGACATGACCCAGGAAGAGCAACAAGGACAGGGAAACAGCTGGACACTTGTTTATATCCTGCAGCTACTGTTCAAGATAGGCAAGGGCAGGGGAAGGGTGTCCATCAGGGAAACTCGATGGGCTGGACACTTGTACTGGGATATGCAGAGAGGCTAGAGGGGACAAAGAGTTGGGAGTGAAGGAAGGGCAATGGGGTTGGCACTGCTACCAGAGCAGAAGCCCAAGGTTAAAGCTTGTGTGGTCACTGCCCAAAGGGCTTTCCCCTGAGCATGTTAGCACCAACTACAGCCTTGCCAACTCATTTTTTGAGTAGCTTCTCCTGTTCTACAGCATAAGTAATGGGGTGGTGAATGACACTGAATCTATGCTGTTGCAGTGGTGGAGCCTCAAGTGAGCATGCCAGGCTGGTCAGATTATCTCAGAATCTGTCAGGGATAGAGGATGGAAATTTTCCTAGGCCTGTCGCAGATGCACCCTCTAACAAGAAAATAGAATTGGAAAGCTCAGGAGTGTCTAGCCTGGAAAGAAGAAAGATTAATGAGGGCTCATGACAGAAGGATAAAAGAGAAGGTTGTAGAGAAAATACAGCAGGCACATCCATTCACCCTCTCTGAGAGTGCAGTAGAGGCCATGTTCAATCAAACAGGCTGTCGGAAGAAATAAAATTACCTTTTATTCATTTTTCCTTTTACCCAAAACACAAGATACCTCATGAAATTCATTGCTCCAGGGTTTCACTGCTTAACAGAGCTCAAAATAAACCTGGATGCTTACCCCCATGCTGGCTACAGTGAGTGTGCTCAGTGTGAATAGTACACACACCCTCCCCAGAAAACTGGGAAGTGATGTGCCCAGTTATTGAAGCATAGACACCAAAGACAGGCTGTCCCTTGGGCCTTGAAAATATGGCCTCGCTTTGCAAGTGTCTGAAGGCTGTAAACTCCATGAACCAAATGCAGTTCCTTAAAAATATACATGCAAGTCCCAAGATAGGACATGGCCTAAGGCAGAGCCTGTGAAGGACATGCAAGATCTTTTGGTACAAGGCTGCACCCCATATCCTGCTTGCTCTCTAGATCAAATGAGCTGCTCTTCATAGCTATAGGTATGGGTGGAGTGTGAGGGGCACTGGTGAGTATTCCCCAGGGGGACATGGACAAAAATGTCTTCCTCTGATGGCCCCCAGTGTTGCCCTGATCTTTTTCAGCCTTCTGATGTTTGCATTTTTGTAGTGGAGTGTGTCACAGATTTTATGTAAACAAAAGTAATGTTTTGTAAACTGTTCTTCCTGTTTACATTCCTCTATGGAGGAGGGACAATTGATGGACTTCTAGTTTGACTAGTGGGGTCGGAGAGGTAGCAACCTCATCCTCCAATCCCTGGTCCTTGTCCAGAATCTATATAAATCAAGGTCAAGAAAATAAAGCTCTTTTTTGCCCTGACAACTGACTGTGTGCGTGTCCTTCATTTCGTGTCCGTCTAGTGACACCCCAGTTGTGACTATGGCACCCCAATATGGTTTCCCATATTAGATACATCTCTTGGGATTAAAGGATTTGTTGCTCTAGCTTGTGAGACTGGATGCTGACTCTGGATGAAGTAAATCTTCACATTTCTGGGCCAATATGATGCAGTGATTGGGAGTAATAATGGTCCCTTCTTGGCTCCAAAATGAGTAATATTTTGTGGATTGGGAGAGCAGCAGTCAAGCATTTGGGGTGGCATGTACTGCCAGGGGACATTTCACCCACTGCATTCAGGGGATAGGAAGAGCTCAGGTTTTCCCTGATGTCCTGCTCACTCCAGCAGCCATCACATGTTGGGATGGGGCAGAGAGAGGTACAGTGGGGTGGGTGATGCCCAGTCCACTCTGGTGGCCCAGCTGCAGCTCCCCGGAGGCACTGACAACAGAAGACCACTCTAGGTTCACCAGGGATGGCAAAAGCTAAACAGACCAGAATGTGTTTTTTACTCTTGTGCTTCAGGCCATCCTGAAGGGAGCCCTGCTGAGGGCCTTCAGGTGCTGTTTTGTTCTGACTTTTCACACTTTGCCCCAAGCATCTACCTGGGATGCAGGGGAGGCTTGGGAAGGTGGTACCCATCTCCAGTGCAGGAGGGCCTACTACTTCTGCAGGACAAGCTTTTGGGATTTTGTATTTGTGCTTGACTGGAGCAAAGACACTGGTTGCATGCTGCCTAGTCACCTGAACTTTACTCCTAATCATGTTTACTTTCCTCTTCAGAGCAAGGCTCAAGATTCCCTGTGGGTGTCTGGAGAAGGGTAGGAAAGGCTCCAGTTCACTGGTGGCAGAAAGCTCTTTGTTTGGAAAAGTGGAAAGGGAGGAGAGGAGGTGGTAGGATGGTAGATGTTATCTTTGCCCTTGTTTCCTGAGCCTGATGCTTGGCTCTTGGACATTCTTCCAGAGGCTCTAGACAGCTCCAGGAAGCCCCAATCTGTGTTTCACAATGCTCACATCTGTAAAGAGCTGGTTTAACTGGCTTCACAAGCCTGACACTTTGCCTTGGCTCTGCCTTGTGGAGGAGAGGAATAGGTTCCCAGCAGTGGGGTGGGCTGAGGACATGGGGACCTCCAGGGCATCAAATGCAGCCTGAAGAGGAAATTCCCTCATGAAACCTTGACAGCTCAGGCAGTGGAACCTGGGGGAGATGGAAGCTGGGCTGTCCTCTTGCCTGCAGGGGAGGATGCCCAAACACCCATCAGGCTCTGTGGGGCGGGATCCACTCTTCCCCTGCTCCCTGTGCTCCCTTCACTGCTGATGTCTCCACTTTGCCAGCCTGCCTTGCTTGCAGGAAAACTCAAGGGCAAAACACTGCCAATGCAGAGTGATGGCTGGCAGGCAGTACCTTGTGTTTCTGTGGGAAGCTGAACAAACCATAAGATTTTTAAGAATGGGGAAATGCAGCATTAATGGGCTGTCTATCCTGTGCAAATCTTGGGTCACCTGAGGCTGAGTTAAACTACTTTCTACAACTTCCAGCTACTCCTCTGTGGGTGGTTGAAGGATGGGGAAGAGCCCTGAGAAATCCTTGGCAGATGGCATCACAGGGCAGGGAGAGGAACTGTAGGAAGAGGGGTTCAAGTTCAGAGCAAAGGGGATGAATAACCCAGGAGGCATATGCTGAGGTTTTAGGGCAAGTATTCTATGCTGCTCTGGTGCTGTGCAAAGGCTGAGTGCTGTTGAGATATAAAGGGACTACCACCCCAAGGGACGCCAGAGTTGGTGCACAAGCTCTGTGTTTCCTGCACTTCAGCACCCAGGCTTTTACTGTGGGGACAAAAGGTCCCACAGGAATTCTGCTTTTTCCTAGATGGACTAGGGTGGGGGTGGATGGGGCAGCTTATCATGTCTAGGGGTTATAGTTACCTTGTTTATGGTAGGGATGCTATTGTAACCATTTAAACCATGCTCTGCAGAACTAGACCAACAATCTGTGTGGTCCTTGGGGAATGTCTGAAGTATAAGCATGCAAACAGAGGTGCAGACCAAACCTATGCTGCATTCATGGCTCCAAAATCTGCCACTTTGTTATGGGGTGGTCAGTGGATTTTAGCAGGCAAGTGAGGCTGGTGTTTGCCTTTCTTTTTCCATCTCTCAGCCCACCCTTTACCCTAGTTACTGTCTTGTGCTCATCCCATTCAGCAATGAACACACTCAAACCAGGCCCATGCACTGGTGAGATAAGCCCATATGATTTACCCAGTCCTTCCTGTACATGCTTCTCACCTCTCATTTTGCCAGGCTGTGCCTCAAGCCCACCCTATTCCTTCCCCCTCCAAATCACCTGTATTTAAGGGGCCATTCAGGCAATAAGCCAAATCTGATGTTTCCTATGCCCTCCTCTTGAGATGCACCAGATTTCAAGACAATCTGAGGAAGGGGTTACATTGCATAGCACATACTAATGCATATACTTTAGCCATGGGCTCTCTGGTCCCGGGGAAGGCAGCAGGAGTGCTGTGCTGCAGCTGCGTCCCCACCAGTGTTGCAGACCTGCAGCAAGGCTCCCAGGTCTTAGCTGACTCAGTTTCACACACCTGGCACTGAACCTGAGGGGAGGATTACTTATCTAGGGCTGACAATCTCCTCAGCCTGGAGGCTGAGTTTATCGACCCAGTCCCTGTAAGGTCAAGTGCTTACCTGGTGGTGTAATGCAGCAGCACCTCACTGGAAACACAGCCCCCCAGCCCTGCCCAAGTACTGACTCCAGGCACTATTCACTGGCCTGTCTTTTTAATTAAGAGAATCCAGGAGTTTGAATGGGCTTTAGGTTGACTTTCTGCCGAGTCTCAGCCTGGCTTGGGTGCTGGCCTCATAGGTGCTGAGATGTGTTGGGGCTGTGGCAGCCTGTCGCTCAGCTGCACTGAGACATCAAACCTGAGCCAAAAGCCCCTGGTGCCATGCAGAAGGGTTAACAGTCTGCTTGCTCCCTCTGTGCTTCAGAGAGCTTTGTTCATTGGAGTATTAAATTCCACAGCTGTAAATAATCTGCAGCAGGAGAGATTATCAAGACCTTGGGAAGAAGCAGCTTTTATTAATAAGATCAGTTCTCCCTGAGAAGCATCACGTAGTCACTCTCCACCCTTTCCTCGCTGTCTCACCAGGCTGGATCTCACCAAGGTCCAGTGGCATCATTTCCCCACCTCCATCCTATGCCACCCATCCTCCTGCCATGCTCCCTCTGTCTTCCTGTTGCTGATCAGTAAATATGGCTCTTCACAGCAACGAGCAGGGCAGGCTAGAAATGCTCCCCACGTTACCTGAGAGGCAATTGTGGTTTGACATGGCCAGGCTGCTGCTAGCCAAGGTGGGAAAGTGGTGGGACACATCCTTGCTGGGATAAGAGTGTGTTGCTTCTTGCCATCATGGCACCTGCCTCTGTGCCAGGCTGGAGGTTGCTCCACCTCTGACTCCTCCAGGGATATGGCTGTGGGCAGGTGCAGCATGCAGGGCCTGGATGTGGTTTTCCATGGCTGTCCCAGGAGCAGAAAACAGACCTAGTGGGTGTTTGAATGGAAAAAACATTCCTGGCAATTTAGAATTATGTAGTTTGGTGTCTGGGAGCTTTTCCCAGAGCATCCTTCGTGAAGGCAGGAATATGCCCAGGGTGGACTAGGCTTTTTAGGATGGATACCAGGGCTTGGCCCTCTTTCAAGTCTCCCAGTCCCAGGGGATTCCTCACTTCTGTGTGAGGAAGAATCCCCTTACCTAATTCTTCCTCAAACCCTACTCTTCCCCTCACAAGTAATTTCTGGTCTTAACATTCCCAGCAGTGATAGATCCCCTCTGCCACCAGAGCTGAGAACACAGCAGCTGAGTTTCCAGCAGGACTTCAGGCCTTGTGGTGATTCCCACCTACAGGAGGTGGTTGTGGCTGTGGTGGCTCCCCACTCCCCTGCACTATTCCACCTGGTGCAGCGTCCTGCTGAGCTTTTCAATTTCGGGCAGAGGTAGAGAGTTAACATGAGGTCCCTGTACCCCTAAACATCTGTAAGCACATCCTCCTTCTCTGCTGGGAAAGGGATTGGTATTCAGGGAGCAGTAAATGCTTTGAGTCTGGGGGAGGGCATACCCCAGTTTGCACCAGGCTTTCAGGACACTGTTAAGCATTGCCAAGAGCACCAGACCCATGGTAAGGTCTCTGAAAATTGAGCTCACCCTGCCACTTCCCACTCCACTTCCCACTTTCCTGGCAAAGCTGCTGAGTTCAGAGCTAACCCTGACAAGGCACATCTTCCCCCCACCCCCATCACTCACCCAGCTCACTTCTCCTCCCTATATTCCCAAAGAAGTCTGTACCCCGCTGACCAAAGCATCACTTTTAATTAAAATGGTTCCCCTGCGATGCATCATCTGAATGTCTCCCGTTATTCCCGCTGGGCTCCAGCCAGAGGGATGTGCGGGGGCAGAGGATCAGGTCAAAATCTCTACAAACTGCAGCCAGAGAAAGTCAGAGCAGAGAAAGCAGCTGATGGCTTCACTGCCCCGCTGCCAATGAGCTCTCAGCAAGGGGGAGCTCTGCCCAGAGAAGGCCTGGGAATGAGACACGGCCTTTCTCCCTGCAGAGGCGTGCGGAACTGTGGATGCCCTGGGGAGCCCGGGAATGAATGCTGGGAGGAGGGATCACCAGCTCCCTGGACATGGTTGATGTTCCTGCAGGGGAATCAAGCCGGCAGCCATGCACCATGCTTGGTGGGGTTTGGAGGACTCTCTCCAAGGCCCTGAGAGGAGTAATGGTGGGACCTTCACTGGGGTTTGTAAAATGGAGAAGGGAGGCAGGTCAGTAAGGGTATACAAAGGATTCCCTCCTAAATGGAGACCAGCTTTTCTATCAAGGTTGCAGGGCTTCATTTGGGTTACCTAGGAGATCATCTGGAGCAAGAACTTCCTGCTCCAAGGTGGCTTAGCTCTCAAGAAAAACACCTTCACCTCCCCCTGTCCCCAGTGCACTGGCAGCTTTTCCAAGGATGAGAAAAGAGGAGGCTGCTTCTCTTTTCAGTAACTCCCCTGGAGCTCTACATGGAGCCATTCCACTTCCCTCAGAAGGATGAGTGGGAGCTCCACCCACAGCTGCTGCAGGAGTTTCCCTGGGCTGGAGTCCTGCAGCTGCTGCTGGTGCCTCAGACATGCTGCAGCCTTAGCTCTGGCAATGGGAATTGCCAGGGCATGGCACTCTTGCACAAGTGTGTCCCCCATCCCAACCTGGGTGGGACACATGCCACACACGGTCACTGCGACCCTCACACCTCACATGTGGATGCACCAAGTGGGCACCCTGTGGGGTTGGTGGTGTGCACATAACCACTCCCCTGCAGAGACCCCAACCCTTGTGCTTTGGAAAGTAGAAACTCATCCTTCTGGCAGGAGGTGAGTAAAGCCACGGAGGAGCAGGGAAAAGGCCTTGCTGTGCAGTAGGGAGGACTCTCTGAGGGGCTTGAAACCCATATGGATGTTCTTAGGAGCCTCCCATCTGTGGAGGCATTATTATAGCAGCCCCGCTGTCACATGCTGGCATAGAGCAAGAGGTCTTGTGCACTCATATGAGCCTGTGGCATCAGCTAGCAGTAAATTGAAATTCTTTTCCTCCTGGGCATGCTGGGCTGAATCCATGAGCACTTATGGAAACTGCTGGGACGCGTGTGTACTGCTTTATTAAAGTATGTAGCATTTCATCCCTGCATGGCGGGTGGCAGGAGTCAGGCATGTGCCCGGTCTGTGGTTTCTCCCTGCCTCTCTCAGCTTTGCTCTGCTAAGAGACCCGGTGTGCCCCCTCCCACACAGCATCCCCATCCCCATCCCCGTCCCGCTCCACGCCGCTCCGCGTCCCTGCAAGGCGGGAGGTGGCCACAGGGTGTCAGGCGGGTGCCGGGCTGCCGTCCCACGGAACCGGGCTGCGGGACCGCCGGCTGCCGCCCGTGGGACCGGCCATCCCGGCGGGCCCGGGGAGCACGCCTCGGAAAACCGCAAATGAGGGAGAGGCAGTGTTTGCTGTCACCGACACCCCTGAGCGCGCCTCGCTCCAGGGAAAGGATGGCTTCTCCTCATTTTCCCACGTAGGGAAGGAGATACGTTTTCCAGGCGCTGTGTGAGAGCTTTGACTGGTCTTTCAGAGGAGGGAGGGGAAAGCTGGTGGTCTCCCGTCAGGAGCACCCCAGGTGAGACGAGTTGTGTTGGGCTTCAGCGTCTGGCTGCGGAATGCAAAGGAAGGCTGCCCGACGAGGGAACAAAGGGCCTTGGATAGCAGCACTAGCGAGCAGAGAGTGTTGGCAAACACGGCTGCCATTGCTCAGGGAAGAAAGCAGCTGAGCAGGGGCGTGGGGAGACACTGAGCTCAAGGGGCTGGGGGCTCCCAGCAGGAAAAGGGGATCAGGAGGTTCGTGGTGCTGAATCTCCCTTGGCAGGCACCTGCTCCAATTCAGTAGTGCTTCTCCCAGCTCTCTGCTTTGTGGTTGCATTGAGCGTGGGGGGGAACCCATTTTTCACACTGTATTTTCATGGTGGAGGCGGGGGAGCTGGTGCAGAGAGAGAACAGGCTGGGGAGGATGCATCAGTGAGTGACGTGTGATGCTGGAGCGAGCAGTGGCCCAGCCTCGCTCAGGTGCAGTTCTCCGTGCTGCGCCTCACGTACAGAGACGCTGTCTATCCTCCAGCTATTTACCACCAGCTCATTTTGCAAACTCTGCACTCACACGATTTTTTTTTCCTCTCTCCCTCCCTACTTCCCTCCCTCCCTCTCTCTGTTCCCTGTAGAGATGCTCAGTGTTCCTCATTCAGCTTCAAGCACAGGGTCTTCCACCTACACAGGTATTCCACATGCTGACCTGCATGCAGGTTCTGTTGGGCCTGTCCAAATTCAACCCCTTCCCTTTCTCCCACTCCATCGAGGCTTTAGTCCTGGTGGGGGAACTGTGGTGAACAAAGAGGGTGTGAGCTGAAACGCTGCCAGGGAGAACACCTGGCCAGAGAGCCTGCTGCTCCTGTTCATGCACCATGAGCCTGGAGGTCTGGC
>JANPWX010000045.1:4890684-4923574 GCA_024734555.1 Trochalopteron elliotii
CGGCTGGGGGCAGGGGGGCTGGGCTGGGGGCTGCCCGCGGGCCGAGCGGAGCGGCGGGCCGGCCGTCGCACGCTACGGTAGGTGGCAGTGCCGCCCGGATTTTATGAATGGAGGAGGAGGAGGGGAGGCAGATGGATGCGGGGAGGTGGTGATGGAGAAGCGGGCGGGCGGAGAGGGAGGGGGAATTTTCTGGCTGCGCTCCGGCCTCCACCTCCGTCCCCCTCGCCCCTGCGCCAGGCACCCTCCCCCCGCCATTAGCATAGGCCTGCCCGGTTTACATGTCGGGCTGCACGTTGCCGCGGCCGGATCCAGCAGCCAGCAGCTCTGGCAGCCGCCCCGAGTCAGCTGCTTCCCGCGAGGAGCGGCGGGAGCCGAGCAGGGCGGGCGGCGGGAGGCGCCCGCAGGCACCGCCGTTAAGGTGTCCTCAAGGAGATGGGCCCGGCACCGCCGCTCCCCGGTACCGCCGCTCCCCGCCCGGTACCGCCGTCCCCCGGTACCGCCGCCCCCGCCCGACTCCCCGCGCCCCGGCGACCCCGAGCTGAGCCCGCCTCGGGGCGAGCGGGACCGCGCAGGTTTTACCCCGCACTACTGCCGTGACTTCGGGCCCCAGCGTAGCCCATCGCTGCTCTCCACCAGCCCCCCGGTGCCCTGTTGGCAGTCCCAGGGTGGGGGTCTGGGACCACGCTGGGCTTTGGTGGGCACAGCCTCCTCAACAAGCTCCTTGCTCCCTGCTGCCCCTGTTCATGCCCGGCCTCGCAGGGCAGTACTGGGGCATCCTCTTGTGCAGCTTCTTTGTGCCTTGGGGCATGTTCACAGCCCCACATCCTGCTCTCCAATGACCCGCTACTTGCATCAGAGATCTCCTTTGGTGGGAAAAGCCAGGTGAAAAAGCTGAGTAAACTCCCTGATATTTGCTGGCAGAGACAGGAAGTGAGGTCTGCTTGGTGCTTTGATATAAAGAGAGGAAAAGCCCCTTTTTTGTTTGTTTGTTTCTGGGGCCTCCGAGGCTCACCTGGGACTATATGTGTTGGTCATTTCCAGCTGGATCTGGGATTTCCCACTGCAGAGACCAGGACAATAGCTTCGCTGGCACAGCTGTGGGACGGGTGACTGAGCAGAAGAAATGACTGTGCACAGCCCCACAGCTTCCCTCTCCCCCCGGGGCGGGTGTGGATCATGCCTCTGTGCACCATGAACCAGCCCTCACTGTTCCCAGGAGGTAGTGAGCTGGGGCAATCCCTGCTTCCCTATCCACCCTGCCCATTCTGTCACATGGGAAATAAATTTTCAGAGGCAGCTTTGTCTGCCTACATTGGTGAGGTTTCCTTCTGGAGGGCACTGGAGGTGCAGAACTACTCAGGGGGAGCTCTGGATGACATCCTGAGAGAGTTGCTTCCCCAGGACAGAAGGTCTAACATGGCTTTTCCAAATAGCACATTGACCCAGTTCCTGCTGGGGGCACCTACCCATGTGCCACCCCCATGCCACTATGCAGGAGCAGAGCTGTCCTGCTGTGTGGACCAGGGACCCCACAGAAAGTGCTAGCACAGTGCTTGCAGTGGCTGGGCCCCATTTTTCAGCAGCAGCCACGTTATTTAGGGGATGGACAAGGATGCTGCTGCAGCACTAACCCCTTCAGCAAGGCCAGCTGTGCCCCAGGAGTGGTGTCATGCAGATCTGGTGGTGCCTTTGGAACTGGTTGGGCACCAGTTCAGGCACACTGGTCCTGCTCTAGCCTGGATAATCCTACCTGTCTGACCTAAATCTCACAGTGGTTTCAGCAGGACACAGGGTTTTTCATCACCCCTTGCCTGAACCAGTTAGGTAGGGTTGCTGTGTGCTGGGAGGTGTTTACTCTAAAGGAGTCCGTGCTTCAGGGCATCCTGGATCCTGCATGATCCTTCAATCAGAGGGCAGGCAAGAGGAGAACTCTCCATCCAGTGGAGGGAGGTGCCCCTGGGGCCGCAAGGGGATGCAGGAGGAGGACAGGAGAGCCTGTAGTGACATAGATGCTTCCACATTGTGGTGGGCAGGAGGTCCTTGCCTGGTTTTGCACTTTGCAGCACCTCCAAGCCACTGGCATCACAGGCCTTGATGGGGCTCAAACCCAGGGAGAACAAGGGCGCACCTTGCCACCCCATGTTAGCCTGGCTCAAGGAAAGAAGAGCTTCTAAACTCCAGATGAAGCATGGAGCAGAGCCCAGCTGCTCAGCTGGGCCTGCAGTTTCTCACCTCCACCCTGTGACCAGCATTAGTTCTCACTGCTTGGCTGCCAGGAACTCAAACGGTGCCTTGCTTGGACAAGCTGTCAATCCAGGGATTTTTGTTTTCATATTAAACCAGCTAAGTATTCAGAATCATTTCCAGCTACCACCACGGGGAAAACTACTCCAAGATACATAAATCCCTGCCAAACCTGCCTGTGTTACCTCTGAGGCAGCAGTGCTGCTGCTCTGTGGTGTTGCTGGGAGTGGGCGTGTGGCAGGGCTCTGACCCATAGTCCAGCACTCACAGTGTCCTGCCGAGCTCATGGGGAGACGATCTCTCTTCAGATCTGCCAGCTAGCACACAGGGAGTTTGCCCTGGTACCACTTTGCTGAGGGTCCAAATGTCCAAATTCATGCCCAGATGTCTGTCCTCAGGAAGCAGCTGGAAAGGAGGGGATAATGCCTGCCTGCAGCCTCAGGTGGAGGAGAGCAGGATGGGGGAGCTGGTGTGCAACCTGCCATCCTATGCTCAGGTCCTTGTGGCTGTGGGAGAGACCCACTCTGCATCCATGCATGGGGCAGGATGAGACCTTACCCTGTAGGACAGCCACACTCAGGCCATTCCCTATGTGCCTGGAAGTTTGTCTCGCTGGGTTTTCCCCATGTGGTTTGCGGGACCTGGAGCTTGTTGGCCTGCTGGGCACACCACACAGCATGTCTCTTTTCCAGGGTGAGCTTGACTGGCTCTCCCAGTCCTGTTTTGGGAAGCAGGGATCAGGGGAGTACGTCCTGCCGGGCACGTAGGCCATCCTTGGGTAATGACTCTGAGTGTTTGGCCGTCTGATGTAATGAACTAATTAGGAATTTGCTGTCACCACAGCTGGACTCACCTGGCTTGTATGCTACAGCCGGCTGATTCTCACTCCGTGTGACAGTCCTCCAGCCTCACGGGGCACCAGGAATAGCAGCGAGGGGATCACATGGGCACTCTGGCTGTCTTCCCCTGCACTGTGACAGCCTTCTGGCAGCCACGCATGCAAACGTCATGAGGTGGCTTCAGTGGCTGTGGAGGAACGTGCTCCTCCTCACCAGCCCCCGTGGGACAGGCAGGTGACGTGTCTCCTGACGTGCCAGCAGCACTCGTGGCTGGGGTGCAGCCCTGGCAGCAGGCAGCAGTGGTCATGGCACCCCTCCTCTCGGGGGTTCAACAAAGATAGCCAAGGACAGTGAGGTGACCAAATGCCTTTGGAAATTTCTCTCTGGTGCTTTGCAAGGATCCTCGTGCCAGGCAAAGAGCTGAGCAGGGCAGACCTGTGCTCCTTGCAGCAGGGAAGTGTCCTGCTGCCTGTCCAGGCATGGCACTCTGCTTGTACTGCCCCTGTGGTGCCTGCAGCTGTGAGGTGGGGTAGGCACAACATACAAGGACTCCACTTCTCAAGTAACACACAAAACAGAGAATCCTTCAATGCTGATGAATGATTTTCATACCAGTCCAGGTGCTCAGGTTGCATACTGGGCCTGATGCTACCTCAGGGCATGCCAACATCACTGGGTTTTCCCCCAGGGAACCCCTGGAAAGAACCCACTCCCAGCATGTGCCAAGGGCCAGTGTTTGTGAGTGGACGTGCTGAGAGCCACCGTGGTGACCATGAAGTTGGAGGGTCCAGGGCAAGGCATGCTGGGCATAAGCAGAAATCAGCCACAGCTGCTGGAAGAGCCTCGGAGAGGAAAAGTATTCAGCCCACGGAAAATGAATTAGTGTTGACATTCACTGAACATTTGTTTAGATTAAGCAATATGGCTCCAAGTCTCTCAGCTGTGGGGAGCCGGTCACCACAGCACTTACTGGATGTTTTTTGGTGTTGCTCTTCATGGCACTGGCCAAAGGACTCAGTGGTGGTGGGGAGAGCTGGCCCCACCTTCTGAAGCCTCCTCCTCTGCACCACACCTTCTCTCCCTGGTTTGTCCTCAGCCACAGAGCTGAGGTAATGGTGGTTTTCCTTTCCAGAAGTGGATGCTCTGGATGATGCCCTGTCTCAAAAGGCCTATGCAGCATTTGCAAGGAGGCCTTGGTGGGGCATCTGATGCAAGGACCTCCTGAACTTTCCTGTGGGTGCTGGAGATACGGAGGTGACAGGCAGCTTTGCCCCAGCTTGGTTCCAGCCCTGCTGGGATGATGACACTGGGGTCCCTGCAGTCATCAGGGCATTGACTGTTCCACCAACTTCAAAGTGCAGAGTTTAGGAAAGGCTGTGTCTGGGGACTGTGAACTGCTCTCCACTGGCACCAACACCTCATAGCAGTTGCATGTGTGGCTCTGCCAGCTGGGCATGCAAAAATATCTCACAGGCATGGAATAAAATGTATTTATTTCTTAGAAATCTGTAGAAATTGGAACCATCTCACAACAAGAAGTGCTGAGTTTGGTTTCCCAATGTAAAGTGGCAGCTACAATGAAGAAAAAGACAAAAAAAGGCTGGACCACCCACTGTCAGGGGAGAGAATGCCCTGGGCCCCCGGGGTGTCTGGAGGGGGAACCATCTGGGCCCTAGGGATCTCTGCAGGTGGGATGCTTGCTGCCTACAAATGTGGGGAAGCCTTCCTGCAATCCTCCACAAACCCAAGAGAGCCACCTTAAGAGCTCTCCCTCCATAGGACCAAACGGGATCCGCCAGGCGTTTCATATACCATATTCTATAGCCAAGGAAGCCTTAACAAAGAGCCGTACGCTCTCACGTTTCGCTTCAGGCTTCTCCCTGCTGCAGCTGGAGCTGAGTTTTTAAAAATCTTTGTGTCATTATTTCGTTCCTCTTTTGATTCAGCCATCGAGGGACAAGGAGATGCCAAACGAAAAGAATGGGCATTTAAACAGAACTAGATTTGAAGAGGCAGTGTGTGCACTGAACAACAAGTCTTTTTACATTTCATATGATCTTATACATGGGCTCCATTCAGTATATTTCCCCTCTGTTTCATTTGAATGTACAGAATTAGCCATTCACATCCTCTGGAATTACGGCTCTTTAACATTTCCATTCTGAGCTGCCTCCATATTTTGGGGGTTGGGAGTGTTATTAGCTCAGCTGGGGAAGCACAAGCTGAGGTCAGAGTTGGTCTTGCAGGCTGGAAGTGAGCTTTTTCTTTTTTTGGAATGTGCAAGATTTGGTGCAATGACGACTCTGGTCAGAAAAATATACGACTGTACACAATAATGTGGATGGGCTAGAACATGCGTAGATCTGGTTTCAGTGGAGGGGGTCTTTTTCACATTAATCCCAGTGAAGTTATTTATTTAGACAGAAAAGCGAGCCGCAGTTTTCGGACGTGGGGTGAGCTTCGTGATTGCCTGAGGTCGCACGCGTGGCCGTGTCCCTGTGCGTGGCTGCTGCCTCATTGTCTTTTTGAAAGACAAATATCAAAACCAAATATTTACTGTGCTATTTACTAAAGCTCCCTGGATACTGATACAAATTTAGAAGAGCTGGCCCAGAAAACTCATTCAAACTGAGTTAGAGTCACAAGAGGAAAATCATGAGGGATGTGTGCGTGCAGCTAATTCTGCTGAAAAGCTCTGGACCTGGCACTGCTTCCCTGAGTAAGGATGGCACTGTGCAGTGGCATTGGTGCATCCTGCAGCCTATGCTGCCTTCCCTGAGAGTCCTGCAGCATTCCTGTGGTGTTACTTATATACATCATCAGAAGGAAGAAGGCTGACTTGGAAATGTTTCTTTTGTGAATCTACCTATTTTCTAGCTTTACTTGTCTGCTGGCACACCTAAGCCAGTGTCCTCTTTGTGGGCTTTCCCCCTTTCCCCAGCATTTACATACGGGAGGGTTTATTGCCAGACAGCTGGGATGTCAAAGTGGGAAGAATCTGCAGAGAGAAGAGAGCAGAATCCGCCGTGTCTGTGCCGGCTGCTTTGCGATGCCTGCGTGCTGCAGAGAGGTGTGTCTCTTAGGGGACCCACAGGCTGTGGACTGAGTGGTCTGCAAGAACCAACATCCCAGAAGGAAATCTCAGCTTCCCCTGCCACTCTTTCTTTGTTGCATATTTAACTTTTTCTATCTATGGCTCCTGAATCATCATTTCCTCAGGCCACTTCATCTGGTTGTTGTGGAAATTGAGGACAAGGTGGCAAAAAACAAACATGGGCCCCCAACAGGGCAAATAAACCCAGCAAGGTTGAATGTGACTCAGAAGGCAGCGAGGCTCTCATTTTCCCCCTCACCTGGCTTTTTGTAAGACAAGGTTTAGCTGCTTCTCAAGGGCAGGAGCACAGACCTGGGGGCTGGAACATCATGCGCTGCAAGGGGTTGTTGCCAGCTGACTTCACTCTAATACACAGCATCTGCTAGAGAGGGTTCACCTGAGCCAGGCACAAATCCCAAGTCCCCAGCCGACCACCCCTGAATCAGTCAGACACAACCAGGTTGCAGGCTTTCCTGGAGATCCCTTCAATCACAGCCCTCTGCCTTAATTTAACCTGGTTATTTATACCTTTTCCTGTGTGTGTTTAATTATAGCAAAACCTGGCAATACCGCTGTGCTTAACGGTCTGTTGGCATTTCCATTATGAGCCCAGACTGGAAGGGATTATATAGCCTGAGTGTTTGAACTGAGCCTCAGACAGAGACTTGGCATAGGCTTGCAACCCAAATACAGAGGTTTTCAATTGGCTAATGGCAGTTTTGAAAAGAGAACATTTTTCACATGCTTAGGCCCTTCCATTTGCTTAAACTGCCTTCCTCTGTTTTAAACTCAGCAAGCAAGGAGTCGTAATTCAGCCTGTTACAGCAGTGACTCATGTTCATTGCACAGTGATGTCATGACCAGCCAAGGCAAGGCCTTCTGCCTTAAGAGGAATTACACACAGAGAGAGATGACTGGGGAAAGTCAGCTCCTTCACTCACCGGAATCACACCATCTGTGCATCCTAACTGCAGCTGCCATGGCCAGCATGAGTTGTCTGACCACGTCTCAGGCTCTGCAGTGGAGACACCTAATGTCCCCAAGATATCTTGGACTTCATGAGCAGCCAGTAGCACTTACAGGGCATCGGTTGTTTCATCCTCAAGTAGACGAATCAAACAGGATAGCTTGATCAAGTCCTAAAAATGCTTTTTCTTCCCATCATCTCTATGGGGAATCAGGAGTAACAGGCTCAGGCAGCAGTGTTCACAGTGGGGGTAGTCTGGTGGGACCAGTCACAGTGACTGGGAATCTAGAGGATCTCCCATGGTGGGATATGGTCCATCCATCTATCTCCACAAGATTTTTCTCTAACAGTATGGAAGGCAGAGCAAGAGCTGACAAAAAGCTATGTCTGCTTTTAATGCACGGGAGCCTTTGACACTGAAGAACCAAGTAATTTTCCCATGGTCTCCCAGTAGGTCAAAGAGAGTTTTCTCTGGGAGCAAACCTAGATCTACACTGCACACTGATGTCTTTGCAGGGCCTCTCCTCCTTCTATATGCATTAAGTAAGCAAGTTGATATAACAAGCCAGAGAATATCATGTTTTGGGAAGAGTTATAAGTCAAGTTGGCCAGACACCAGCAAAGCAAACTGGCTAGTGAATGAAGAGAAGCTTATAGCAAAGACCATGCATTGCAAACAGCCTTTTGTCTCCAGAAAGCTTGCTTTTGACCTTGGTGGAAGGTATTCTGTGACTGTGTCCTGTGGAGAGATGGTCCATCCATTGCTGTCTCCAATCTGTTGCTTGCTGGAGCCTGAGTGAAAGGAGGTGAATACCAAACCCTGTACTCAGCTGGAGGAGAACCATCAAGGCCCAAAGCTACTGCATTTGCAGCTCATACCTAGAGGGATGCTATGCAAGGTGCCCTGGCTGCTGCTCCTCTGGAGCTGGGGCTGCACTTCATTCCCCATCTCAGGGGTACCAGTGTTGGGTGAGCTCACCCAGGCTGTGCTAGGCAGCAGCACCCCCTCACCTGGGAAGGGCTGGTGGGGACTGGACAGAGGAGACAGCTCTGTTCCCAGTAGGGCTGTCACCATGGGAACTTTAGGGACTGAGGCCATTTACGGCTGGTTGTAAACCCTGACTCTGACAGCAAAGCCTTTCTTTGCCTTTTCCTCTGGACTTGGCCCTGGCTGTCTCAGAGAAAGCAGACTCGAATTCTACCTCCGGCTGGCTCTGCACACACATCCCCTGGCACTGAGTGCTGGCCCGCTGCGTGGGAGCTGCTCGAGCTCAGCAGAGTGTCCTGGCTGACTCTCCCAGAGAAAGTGGAGCAGACGCCTGAGGTTGCTGAGCATCACAGGTCTGACAGGTCTGCAGACACCTGCGGATATGCAGGGGGAGAGAAATGGTGGTTTAGCAGTGCCATTGCCCCTTGGAGGAACTCTCAGATCAATTTGTGAGGCAAATGATCTCTGTTAAAGTTTAGCTCCCCTCAGCAGTTTCCCAGCTTTGAGGCTGGAAAGGCTCATCTTTCAGCTTGCCCAAAACTGAAAGTGCTGTGGTGAAAAGATGGAGAAACAACCTGTGGAGGATAAGGTGAGGGCAGAAAGACTTCAGCAGCCAAATCTTATCTGGTCCTTCTTCTGATGCCAAATGCTCCTGTGAAAGCCACTTGGGTTGTGCAGTTCCTGAGGACTACCCCAGTTTGGATGCCTGCCCAGCCTTCCTCTACAGAGAGAAAGGTTAAAACACAGACCTGGTATTGACACTGCTCTGTCTCCTGGGAGCTGCAGTCCAGGTAGCTCATGATCATCTTGTCCTTTTTCAGGCTCAGCACCCTAGCTGGACCACTGATCTCACTGTGTGCCACAATGCCCTACTAACAAAATGTGGTGGCATGACCATGGTGTTGAATAGGAATCTCCATGCAGGGTAGTGTCTGGTGCTGCAGGACTTGGGGACCAGGAGGCAGCCCTTGTTCTTCATGGTGAAGGCCTGGGAGAGGGAGGGCATTCTGCCAGAATGCCCAGCTTTCAGGAGTTCAAGTTTGTGTCAAAAAGTAAAAGCTCCCTGCAGAATACAGAACCTGCTGTTACAGCAGAACAAAAAATTCACTACTCAATACTTAGTTATAATCTGGACTCGATGACCTTTGTGGGTCCCTTCTGACTCAGGATATTCTAATACAAAGAGAAAGCTCCAAGAGATACCTCCCAGCCACTCTGTACAGAAAGCCTTTCAGGGGAGAGCTGCCCACAGATGCTCCCTTTCCCAATGGCCCTCGCACGCACAAGTACTCTCCGGCTGAGTTTTCCCCACAGCTTGAGGTCCAGCTCTGCCCATCGGGCCTGCCAGGACCTGTGACCCCATCTGCATAGGAAGATATCTCCTGGCAAAGTGATGCACTTAGAATAAGACGGACCACTGCTTTCTCCATTCTTCTGCTTCACGCGCCCTGATTTCCATGGTGGATGAGTCACTGGCTGGCACCTTGGCTAGAAGATGGACGAGCCACCCCCAGGCTGACACAGCCTGAACACAGACTTTCTGCTCTTACCAAGGTATGAGACCAGGAAGAGGAGATGTGCTTCCTAAGAAAAAGTGACTAGATTTGTTCTGGGCTTCCTGTGGGAATCTGGGGGGGGAAATGAAAAGACTTTGCTGCTTTATGAGGGTAAGCACCGCTTTTTTTTTTTTTTTCCCTTTAATGTGTTGCTTTTGCATTTTTTTATTTTTAAGAAAGTGGTAGGAAATTTTTCCTCCTTAAGGGAAAAACAAAGCGAAAGCAGAGACTGATAGTGTTGACTGCTCATCCATGGAGAACAGTGGTTCCATGAAAGGCTAAAGTCTGTTTGCACTGGTTCCTAGAGCTAATGAAGTATGACTGTGAAGGAGGCTCCTAATGCTAGTGCAAAGCAAGGCTCACAAGCTTCAAATGTTTTCTTGGATGGTCTCCAAACCTTCTGCCCTCCTTTGGGCTACAGCTGGGATTGGAGACCTCAGAGCTGTGAAGACTTCAGTGCAGCTGCTCCCAAGCAAACCAAAGCCATCACAATGAAAATAAATAAACAAATAGTGCTATTCTGAGCCTCAGACACATTGGAGTGTTTCATTTGCACCACAGCATGCAGGATGTGTTCCTCGCTGTTTGGGGGCAGTGTCCTGATTTACAGTCTATTACTTTCTGGTGAATTCCGTCCTCTGTCTTCCGAGAGGAGAGCCTGCACACCTCTAGTACACTCTCAGCTCATGCTTGAAGGGTTCTGTTGGTTTCCACTAGCAGGGCATTGTGGTGCAGGACTGATTTACCTCCTACCAACATGAGCACTCAGAGTGTATTTCCATGACTTTCAGCTACCCTTCCATGTCTCACGTTAAAGAAACCTTTTTGAAGGTGCGGTCTTATCCTGACATTCCCAAAGTCAGCTCTTATGCTCCCTGCACACCTTTTGGCTGTCACCTCTGCCTGCAATGCTGTCCAAGACCTCTTGGTTTAACTGAGTGCTTGCCTCATTTATTGCTGGTAATACTCAGCAGCTGGCTGTCCTGTATTCCTGCCCCTCTCCTTGTTTCTTCTGGTTCTTGGGATACCCCAGCTTTTTCCAGGGTGCAGCCTTGCAGGATCCTCTGCATAATTGTGCTGTGTTCTCAGTTGGTTGCATTTCTTCATGCTGAGTCCTCACGGAGGTTCACCTTCCTTTTTCCTCCTAGATTCACTCCAGTTTCCCTTCAGTCAAATTCCCATTCCAAATCCTCCCTCCTCCCAGCAGTTCCTGGGCTTGTCTCTTGGTCCAGTCAGCCCCTTTCCCCACCTGCCTGTGCATGCATTGCTCATGCTGCCTGAGCCAGGATGGGGGCGTGTGAGGTGGCAGGAACTGCTTAGTCTCAGGGATGGACTGGACTTGTGATTTGGACTGCAGCGATCCACAGCTTTGCTTATCTGGAAATCCTGCTCAGCCCCTGGCTGGAGTGCATCCTGAAAGGGGAAAAGTTTCAGGGAATTTGGCCGGTAAGCTCTATAAGTCTGCCTTAAGGGAGCACATGTGAAACGGAATATTTCAAAGACTTGGCTAAGTTTGGCGGCAGCAAAGGGTGCATCTGGACTAAACCAAAGGCCTTCCCTGCTTCTCCTTTTGCCAAACTTCAGGTCTGCATGCCAAAAACATGCAGCTTGAAGAGTTCTTCAAAGAAAAGGTCATCAGATTTCTCTGTAGCAAAAGCAAGAGAAACCAAATCATTTCCCCTTACAATGTTCTTGGAAGCAGATGAATCATTTCGGCTGAAATTATATATTTTATAACTATATTTGCTTAGATAGTTCAGCATTAGGCAGCTAACCAGCAAGACGAAGTTCAACCCAAACATTTTAGCATGGCCTAGTTAAAACCAGCTGAATAACAGTGCTTGGCATGGGAAGAGTGGCTGCAGGTCCACAGCTCTGGGAAGGAGCAGGCTTACCTGCAATCCCTGTCCCTTGTGTCATTGCTTTCATAGGTCTGTTGGAATGGTGATAATGTTTGGTCGGGGTGAAGGAAACTAAAACTTTCATCCTTTCTTGCCTTCATTTTCTTTCTCCTCCAAGCCAGAATGACAGTGGCCTGTCTTTAACTTGTGAGTGGTATGCCCTTGTTTGGAGATGGCACTTGGAGTAGATATTGCATGATTTCTCAGGCACAGTAGAGTTGGTCAGCTTATACCAGTGCTTTCCAGCTACCTCAGACTTACACCTTGTGACAGCCCTGACTTGTGGTGTATCCTGCAACACATCCTGCATCAGCAGCAGGCTGTGTGATCCTTACCCCAGGGCGAGGAGGGGAGAGAAGAGTGGAGCCAGGTATCACAGACCAACATGTGCTGGGAAGTGCAGATGTGTGAGAGGAAGAGGCTGAAGATGGGGGCTCTGGGGGCAGGCAGGGCTGGGTGAGGCTGTACCAATGCTCAGGGCTGTACAGTATCCTCTCCCATTTTTCTGCAGCATGATGAAATGGTGCTTTACCAGCTTCTCTTCTGGTGGTCTGTGGTGTGCCTGTGTTCTGTCAAGCTGGGGAGCCAGCATCCCAAACAGCAGTGATGCTGCCAAGGACTGGGAGGAACTCATACTGCAAGGAGACCAGCACCGGGATGTACAGCTGGGCCATAGCAAATGGCAGAGGGCTGCACTGCAGCAGTGGAGGTGTTGCAGAGGATGGTAGAAGCCTTAAGTCCTTGTTTAGCTGCTGAAACACTGTGCACTGAGAGGTGGGTGCAGATGCTACATCAGCTCAGGGCCCTTTTCCCTCGTCTCTCTCCTGCACCACTGCTGTGCCCTGGCACAGGCCACTGCTGTCACAGAAGACAAGGAAGGCAAGAAGCTGACCCTGCTGCTGTGGTGGTGCTGCAGTGGGTGCAGGCAGGGCTGGGAAGCCCTTTGCAAAGGTGCTGTGTATCCTCAGAGGTGCTGGTTTTGCTCTGCTGACAGTTCCCCATGAGCATTCTTTTTCCTCTCTGGGAGACTAAATAGCCTCTGAGCAAGGAGAATCTGGCAGTCATCCCAGGCCCTGCTGTGTCACTGGGGTGTTTGGAGAGGGGAGAGAATAGCCCAAGATGTGGAGAGCAGGAACTCATGGTGCAGCTACAATTTTCACAACAGCCTCCTTACTCTCACCTCTGTCATGGGAAGGGCTCTCCACGTCTCCTGGGTGCTCAACAAGGAGCAAACTGCACTTTTCTTTCTGCCCATCTGCTGAGTTCGTGGCATCTCTCTCCCATTTAAGTATTTCTTGCCACTGGTGATATGGATACTTTTGACAAATGAATGAGAAAGGAAGGACATGTCAGGGCCTGGACAAAGAAATAAATATTTAGACTTGGATCCACAGAAGATAACGTGGTGCTTTGCATCTGGCTGCCACCAAGATGTGATGAGCAGCCTCCAAGGACAGAAAAGTTTGCCCATCCTTTGCTTGGGTGGCTTGTGGGTGCCCAGCATGGCTCCAACATTGTGGTATCTCCTGCCAGCCTTGGTCATCTACTGGTGTTCCTCTGTTTGAAGCTGATGGAGGCCAGGGATGTGAGTCACCGGCCTCTGCTGGCCTTCTTCCACACTCTCCATTTGGTGCTGCTTTGTGTGTGTGAGAGCATGCTCGCCTCTCCCAGCTGTGTGTGCCTGCCTGCCAGCACGCCGCTGATCCAATCTGCAGCTGTGCTGGTTTTCTCCTCTCTTCTAGCTCTGAGAGTCTTGTTCATGGATTAGGGGGAAAGAAGGAGGAGGAAGAAGGGGAGGGAGAGAAAATGAAATATAAATTAATAAACCAACACAGGGAGAGATGCCTAGTAGAAGTGGGTGTTCTGCCCATGGGCAGCATGAGGTGGCATCATCCCCACTGTGCCTTCACCACCAGCAGGCAGAAAATGTCGCCTCCCTATGCCTTCCTGGAAGATGAACTGGAGTCCCTGTTGGAAGTCCCTGTGCTTTGCTGGGGGACTGCTAGCTCCTATGGGCACCATGTTGATCCCCAAGAAAAAAAAACCAAGCCACTGTCTCATGGCTTTGCGCCCAGTTATGCTGGGGCTGCTTCCAAGCTCTGCATGTGGTGAGGGGGTCACCCACCCTGCGGGGAGATGGACTGGACCTTCCTCAATAAGGCACCATCAGCTCTTGACCATGGTGTACCTTTGATAAGGCACAGTGGTGAATACAGAGCTGGACAGCCCCTCCAGTGGGAGCTGGCTGGCAGCTGCAGAGCTAGGACACACTGCCTCATGACCTGACAGCCTTCTTCATTGCAGAAGGTGCCCAGGAAATCTCCAGCTGTGACAGTTTGCAGGGGAACCATGAGACATCCCAGTGGGGAGAGTCCCACATGTCAGGAGGTGTTTGGAGGTAAGTTCTGCTCTTTGCAAAAGGTTGGGGGAGGACTTCGGGGTGGACTGCCCAGGATCCTGATTCCTGTGGTATCCTATAGACACCATAATTGCCAGAAGGTCTTGGGAGTCAGGAGGTGAACTGAGTGACATTTTTGAGAACTCCAGTGGCATTCTCCTTTCTCCAGTGGGGTGCTGGAGACTTGTCTGTGTCAGTCTGAAGCTTTCCTCTGCATATGACAGAAGGCTTGAAGGCTTTGCCAAATGATCTGTACCCCAGTGCGCCCCACAAAAATCTGCAGTGGGTCTTGGCACTGATCACATGGGGTCTTCTGAGGATGAGCAGGAGTGTGGGCAAAGTGATGGACGAGCCAAAATGGTATGGGTTGTGCTACACACTGTCTTGCTTCCCCGTGTTTTATGGTTGATGAATTTGAAAGACTCCACAGCCATCAAAATACTGTCCTCCCCTCCAGAACCTTTATTGTAGCAGTTTCTAAAATGGGCCATTTGGATTTCCCATTACTTGGCCCTGTTAATCCTGTCTTTTCCCAGGAAACAGCAATGGCCTAAGGGTTGATTGTGCTTTACCTGGCACGGATGCAGATCTGTGGATTACAAGGGTTCCCCACCTGTGCAAATGAGATTAGGCAAGGCCCCAGTGACATGGGTCAAATTGGGACAGAGTAGTGGCTTCCCAGAGAGGGGCTGGGAGGGCTGTAAGTTCCTTAGCAGCTGTGATCCTGCAGATATGACGGGGAAGGCACTCAGGGGGTCTGGGCTGGTGTTCAGGCAGCCTGGAGCGGAACCAGGCTGACTTTACAGATCACAGCTGAGGTGTTCACTGCAGGCAGCAGAAGGTATTTTCCCAGCCTTTCTGGCCGTCCCTTTTCACAGCTGGAGAAACACTTTGGACGTGAGTCTCCTGATGTCAAGCCCATGTGCTCAGCAGCTTGGACATGAGAGCAGAGAGGCCACAGCAAACACCTCTTTGCTTTTCACTGAGGTGCCCAGGGCAGCGTGGGAAGGGCTTCTTGTGCTCTGGTCCCCAGGTTGAGCCCCTGCCCTCAACCCGACCTTGTTCGTCTTGCACATCATGGAATTTCCCTGGCTTGCAAAGCCTGGGTGTGATTGTGGCAGACCTCTGATCAGGGACTTTGCCTCCTGATCCAAGTGCATGAGGTAATGTGGTGCCACCCCTCAGCCCAAGGCTCTCCCAGCTCCAGTGAGGCTTGCACAAGGAGTGTGCCCCACTAGTGCTGGGGGCAGGCCAGGAGGGGTGGCTTTTGCAGCATATCTAGCTGTGCTGTGGGACAGAGTGAGGAGCATGGACCTTGTGGCACCAGCCCAGAAAGAAGTCTGTGGATGAAGAAGGGGTAGCTGCTGTGTTGGTGGTGATGGTGGAAATGAGGAAGGAGTGGCTGGAGAGAAGGGACCCCCACATCCTCTGAGGTGCTGAGCACCTCAGAGGATAAGCCCTCAAAATTCCAGGGGGACTTCAATTGCCCTCAGGTACTGCATCCTCTGCCATCATCCTGCAAACAGCAATCTGTGTGTGCCTCAGATAGGGACCTTGGGCAGGAGCATCCTTCCCCCTCTCCTGCCCCAGCAGAAATGGCTGCCAGCTGGGATGAAAGATGGGGACAACAGCTCCCAGAGGAGGCTGGGCTGGGCAGGAGGCCCAGGAAGGGGACAGGGCACAGCAACAGGCAGCTGCTGTGGCAGGCTGGCAGCACCCTGGTGGATGCAGAAGCCAGAGGGGCAGTCATGAGAAGGGAGCGGGGGGAACATTGTAGCCTTCGTCCCACCCACCACACTGTTCAGAGGGACGCAGCGGGCCTGGGAAATTTGTCCTCACCTCCCCTGGCCCCTGTTTTGAGCGGTGGGAAAATGCACACGGTACCACACGGGGAGGGAGGGGGGTCAGAGCCGGCACCCCAGCTCAAACAGCGACACTGAAGGCGGGGGAGGGAGCCGGGGCCCCGCCGGTGTCCCCTGGCGCTGGGATGTGAGCGGGCGCGGGATCCCCGGGCGGCCTTCCCAAGCGGAGCAGCGCTGGAGCGGGGCGGCCGCACCCCGCCTTGGGCAGCGGGACCCCAGGAGCCCCGGGCCCTGCCAAGGTGTCTCCGCAGCACAGCCATCGCCGGCATGGCCCCGCCACCCCTGTCCCGCGTGGGTGTGGGAGGCACCTTCCTCCGGGCTGCAGCTCCGCCGGCAGCCCCTCCTCCCCACCTGGGAAACAGGCTCCCTTCTCTTCCCGGCCGCTGTGCAGACACCCGGCTCTGCACGTAGCAAATGGAGGCGATTTCCTCCTTAGCGGCACCACATGGAAAGTATTGAGCTGTCTGTGGTTTAGGGTTGGTTTTTTTTTTCCTTTTTTTTTTTTTTTTTCCTCCCTTTCTCCCTTTCTCCCTCTCTCCTTCTCTTTCCTTTCTTTTTTTTTTCTTTTTTCTTTTTTTTTTTTCTTTTTTTTTTTCCTTCCTTTGCCTGACATGCTCTCCGTGTGCTGTTGGTTGCGATATTAGATCTCCCACTCTCCTCTGATTGCTCATATACATCTGCTCCTGGTCACCCTGCACAGTGCTGAATGTCAGGAAATTACTGAATCCCGCAGTGAGCACAGCTGTGAGCTGACCTGGCAGAGGCAGCGAGTAAGGGAGCTGAGAGAAAGGGAGCTGGGGCAGTCGTAGGGGTGTTGAGAAGAAGGCGGGGAAGAAGAAGGTTTTTGGGAGCCATGGCATGGCTCAGATCTTTTGTGCTGCTCCTCTCCCAGTGGGTAGACCTGTAGGGGTCCCCTGGTGTCTTGCACTCTAGTCTTGGTTGGGGTCTTTGGGGTGGGTTTGTTCACAGAGGGGACGCAGGGGTACTTATTCTTTCTCTTTCCCAATGGGCTGTTATTTCCCAGCAACCAAGGAGGGTGAAACCACCAGAGAGACCCTGGAGAAAAGCCCTTTGCTCATCCTGCTCAGGACTTGGGGCTGGCCACAAATATGCTGTGTTTTGATTGTGTGAGATGCCCATCAGCCAGTGGGACTCGGATGGCCAAGGAAACCCTGTACTGACTGGGAGAGTCTCTTTAAATAACCAAAGTTTGTCATAGACTGCCCTGGCAGTGAAAAAAAATGCTGGGGACCTAGACAGGAGAGGTGTTGTAGGCCTGGAATTGAGAGTAGCAACCAGCATCAGTGCTTGTACATACTGCATTATGCGGATTTCTGCTGTCATCATTGCTCTCAGACTGGGAGCAATGGCATCCTGTGATTCTGTGACTGGCTGCAGCACCAGGGAAGGGAGAACTAAGGCAACCACAGCACCAACCATGCTGCCCATCAGTCAAGGCAGGGGAGGCAGCACAGGGTAGGAACTGTGCAGGACAGCATTGGTGGAAGAGACCAAGGGCTCTTTTTAGGGTGAGGGATGACTTTTCCCTAGGAATGGACAGCAGCTGGGCAGGTATAGGATATATTTAGACACCTCTGAGGTAGTGATGCCAATAGTTAGTCACCACAAGGACGTGGTCCAGGCTCCATGCTGGGGGTAAATGACTCATATTGAAGTCCGTGGGACCAGAGCTCTGTTGCTCTTGGCACTCAAGCCAGCTGGATTTAATGCTAGATTGGGTTCATCCTTCAGGATTGATAGAGAATCCTTTGCTGCATGCTATGCCATTTGCAAGGACAGCATATATGCTCTCTGGGACAAACATCCTACGAGCCCAAGAGCCATCCTCCTCATCAGCACCCTGCTGTGTGTTTGGGGGAGATGCCAAAGGAGTCAAGAAATTTACAGTAAATTCTTACAGGGAATTTTTGCACTGGGCAGCTCACCAGCTTGCTGCCGTCCCTGTGCTTGTCTCTGTGCCTTGTACTGCAAACCATCAGGGCTGCCTGCTGTGGCTGTGCTGAGTACACAGACAGATGTCACTGGAGGCCCAGGGACGTGTGGTGGCAGGGTGTTTTAGAACACGTTCTCAAGTTGAGTACCTGGGCTGCTGCTGTATTTTATTAGCCAGTGTGTCAAGGAGCTCCCCCATTTCTGTTCATCTCAGCTGGGCAGTTGGAGTGAATCCCTTCCTCTGGAGATGCTGCTGGTTCCTCTTGCAGAAGCCCCTGGTACGTGAGGGCCACAGCAGTGTTTCAGGAGAGGAGGTGGTGGCCCTCTTCTCCACTTACCTGGCTGGTGTTTGTCCTCTACACCATTTCCTTCCTCTAAGTAAGAGGCCACCTGACTCGTGTTTGAACCCCTTTCCTGCTGCTGCTCCAAGAGCTCAGGGATTGCTGCCTGTGCAGACCTTGCACCTTGACATACCTTGGAGCACACTCCCTGTCCTCCCACAAGCTTCCTTCTCTGAGCTGGTTACAAACTTTCACTCTTCCTTGGATTATTTACACCCAAGCCTGGTCTTTTGTCTCCCCAAATTTTAACACTGTCCAACTTCTTCTTAAAATCAGAGCCCTCTTCTTCTGCAAGCTGCAGTCCCAGTGTGGCCAGTGCTTGCAGAAGTTTGTAGGGCATGCAGAGCAGGAGGGCTTTCAGAAAGCTGTGGGGCTCTTTACACACTGGGGACATCCTACATTCCCCTTGTTTTGGTACTGACCTAGCCCCTTGGTGGAGTGCTAGGAGGGTGAACACAGGGTGCTACCTGCTGAAGAAGCTTAAAGGCTTGTCTGCATCTTCCTTACAAACCAAAGGGATTTTGCTCTTGAAGCATATGGGGAATCTTTGGGCAGTGGTACAGGGTTTTCTTTGTTGCCAGCTCCTCAGTAACATCCCTGGCCGGATCAGCCTTAGACTGGCTGATGCAAACACCACCAATAGACTCAGCTCTTGGTGGCCAATGGTGGAGGAGGAGACTGTGGGGTGACGAGAGACACAGCCCATCAGGAGCCATGGGAGGGCCCAGGAGATGGGGCTGCCTGGGGGAGGAATCCTGCAGTGCGGTAGGACTGGGTTGTCTCACTCCTCACCACTTCCATTTTTGGAGGAGTATAGTCTTGTTAGTTCAGGCAGCCAGTTCTGCTGTGAGCTCAGGGATGTGCTGAAGTGGGACTAAAGGCTTTGGAAGGAGAAAGCTTCCCTAAGTGTGGCCCTGGCAGTCAGAGCAGAGCAAACACATCCCCGTTTCCATGCGTCCCTGTGCGTCAGGATGCAGCTGCAAGCCTTTCCCAATGCCTGACGTGTAATGACACACCTTGGTCTTTGGGGTCTCTCCTTGCTTTACTCTTCATCTGACAAGGGCTGATCTGGGTCCTCTCTCTCCCCACATCAGATGCCACGACCCCACTGTCACACAGGCCCTCCACAAATACCGTCCCTCTTCTGGAAGCACTGCCTCAGCACCACAGCATCCCCCAGTTCTGCTCGCCCTATTAGCCAGGGACTTGCATCCCAGATGGTCACCTGCAAGGAGCTGGCAGCAGTTAGGAGCAAGGCCCATGGGAGCAGGTGAAAGGCACAAGTGGGCTGCTGCCACCCTCCTGCTTGGCTTGCCGCACAGCTCTGCCCTGCCTGCCAGGCTCAGGAGGGAGCAGCCAGGGTGTGGAGATGGAGCATGCTGCCTGCGATTCTTAGGCAAGCCTTAGCCAGAGCCCTGCTCCTGTATGTGCAGCCTGGCACTGAGACAGGAAGTGAGCCTCCCTGAGAGGCAGGGATAAAGGAGAGGTGGTGATAAATGAGCCTGGGTAATTAATTCACACTCCTGATACATGTTTGCTCTCCCAAATGTGTGTGTTGGCATGATCCTGGGTTGGGCTTGACCTGGTATCCAGCAGACATCCCCCTTCATCTTAGTTACTACATGAAACCTGTTAATTGTATCTATCTCAAGTCCTGAACTCAGGATGGATATTTCATATCAAACAGCAGCACTCATAAAGTGGATCTGAGCAGGGCACTGAGCTCGGCTCTGAGGCTGTGAGGAGGAATAGGAGACCTCTCAGTCTGTGATTTCATCCCAGGCTCTTTGCAAACACCCTCCTCACCCAGCTGGGGCAGGCAGGGTCAGCAGAAGGTTATCAAACTCAGCATTTAGCAGTCTACACAGGGAAGGTTTGCCCCTCTGATAGTCTCTGCTAAAGGATATCCCAGCCCTGCCTGCAGCAGTTGGGAAAAAGTGGCTACCTGAAGCTTTGTGTTACATGCTACATCTGCAGTGGTTTGAAATTGGGAGCAAGTAATCTCTGTTAAATCCTTATCTGGAAATCACGCTCATCCCAAAATATGTATTCTGCCAAATCTTTGTGTGTAGCATGGACACGAGGGTATTACATAGGATGTTGCTCTTGTGGGAGCTGGCTGCCCTGCTCCAGGAGTGTCCCAAGGCTTCATGCCTGTCCTGCACATGCACTGCAGACAACTCATTAATTTCCATTCCACAGCCCAATCTCTTCTTTCTCTGAAACAATTACTTAAAAGTTTCTTTGCAGCCCTCCAGGCATCCCACCCTCTTGCTGGCTTCCATTTCCATAGCTCTCTCCAGCTTGCATCCACAGGACTTTGCCACTAGCCTCCCTTCAGAGGAGCTTCATAGCGGGGGCCGAGTGGGGATATATGGAAAGACTAGGGTTTTTTTTTCTTTCTTTATACACCAGAGCTACACCTTCAGACAAAAATGAGAGAAGCCCCTAAAAGGAGAATGGGAGAAAATTTGGGTAGTGCCTTGTTCCCAGGGGAAAACAGTCTGTTGTTAGAAAGGGCCACATCCTAGAGACCCTCTTGGGGCTGCTTTTGGATGAGGGGATGATTCAAAGCTTCAAAGGAACAAGCCAGGTCAGCAAATACATCCTTGCTTCTCTCCTGCAGTGATCCTCTCATGGTGACATTAGATAATAATAAAAGGCTTTTTTTTGGCCTTTGGTATCCTGGGGGCCATACTTTATGTCTGCAGTGCAGCAGCTGATTTTTGACCAAATACTCCTTGTGCAAGCAGAGCTCCTGGGGTGCTGCTGGGTCCTGTTGAGACACAAAACTATAAAAGATGGTTCCTTCCAAGGACATACTTCTCCCAGAGCAGGCAGCCAAGCAGCAACCCTGGCACCAGTCACCAGGGATATGGGATTGACCAGGAAATTCAGTGAGGTAGGTTCACAACTGGGATAAAGCAAGTGGCTGATCTCTGTCTATGCTCCCCAGCACCACAGTGGGGAAAAGAGACCTGGAGCAGATGTGTGGGAAGCTTCTCCTAGACACAAGCAGGTGAGAAGTGAATGAGCATGCAGGTGCTTGTTGGGAAAGCAGGCCAGTAGGTAGAATTGATCATCTGGTAGGGCTGGCAGAGTGGAGGCAGGACCTACTCCCTCCCAAGACCTTAAGAAAGTGGGGAGGGACCATGCAGTTGTTGGAAGTGGAGGTGCTGTGTGTGGTGGGTGGGAAGGGAGACTGGTGTCCAGCAAAGCTATAACTAGTCACTATCATGAGACGTCCCATAGGACATCCATCTCTGTCCTATAAACTCATAAATCACCTCTCAGCCTGAATCACTACAGCAGCACAGCAATATTCTGCACAGCTTTGTCTCTTCCCTACCTTAATGTGGGCTGCTCCCTTCCCCCAGCTGCCCTTCCCACACTCACTGAAGGCAAACCCAGGCCTTTAATTCCAGTCACAAATTCTGGAAATGATTAGTGGGCTGTCATCACTCAGGCCCACCGGATATTGGGCACGGGGCATTTCCGTCCCCTGTAATTGATGGTGTGCAGGGCTGCCGGGCTCTGCGGCGGGCAGGGGAGAACCCAGTGGCAGCTGGGTGTAGTGTTTCCCTCCGCCTGCCTCGCTCACGGCTCGGCTGGGAAAACTGCTGGACCAAGAACAGGGCAAAGAATAAATTCATTCATGGCTAAAGGTAAGGGGACAAGGCAGAAAGGTTCCCCAAAGACTTGGGTCTGTCCTGTCTAGAGAAAGAAATGAGAAGCAGTGTGGCTGGGACAGGGAGGGCGACGCTGGGGCAGCCCCTTCACTGATGCGCAGAGCTGCACTTTGTGAAACTGCTGTAGCATCCCTCAAGGGGCCTGGGAACTCGGTGGCCCACTCATCCAGGGTGCCCAGAGGCAGCTGCCAGCTCCAGCCTGATGGAGAGGATGCTGATCAGCATCGCACCCGCAGCCACTCGGCAGCCTTTGTTCCCTGCTCTGCCTGCCCCTTTCCCAGGGCGCTCTCTGGCTCCCGGGAGCTGCCCGTTTGCCAGCTGCCTAGCGAGAGCTGCTATCTGCCCCGTGTGAATGTCGTGCATCCATCCAGCAGACTCCCAGCCTTCCCTGAAACGTCTCATTGTGCAGCTGGCTGGGCTACGTGAGCCTGGCTACGTGGAGCTTTGAAGTTAACTCTTCCTTTTGAGTCAACGGAGCTGTGTGGTGTAATTGTAAAATTTCCCTTCGTTGGCTAACCTCCTGATGTTAACAAAAGCTCCCTGCTATGTAAACAGGCCAGATGCTGCAGGATGCTGTCTGCAGGCTCACGTACACTCCTTGTGCCACAGGAGGTGCTGGACTTGCACCTGCAGGCTCCCTTAGCCAGGCAGAGAGGTTGGAGCCACGTGCCCCACAGATGGGACAGAGTCACTGATTCCTTCATCCTTTTGTCAGCGACCTCAGATGTGTCTCCCGTCCTTTCAGATTACTTGGCCCTGCAGAAATCCTGGCTGAAATGGTTTTAAATGTGGTAGTAATTATCTTAAGAAGAAGGGGTGAGGTTCCATATGACTTGGGAATAAAGGCAGAATGATAGTACCTGTTTTTAAAGGAGTAAAGGAAATGGACTCACAGGACTTCAGAACTTTTCAGGCTGCCTTCAGCAACAGTAAAGACCCTGGAGCCCTCTATTTGTAAGGCTGACCAAGAGAGCAAGGTGAGAAGTAAGAGTCAACATGGGTTTGGCAACAGCCTAATTTCCTTCTACAACAGGGTTGGAGAAGATGAGCAAGTTGTGTCCTGGCTCTAACGCTGAGAGCTACTTGCATGATCAACCTGGTTGTTGGTTTCAAAGCTGTATATTTTGTTCCACAGAATCATGGAATGTTATGGGGTTGAAATGGCTTAAAAAAATCATCTAATCCCAACACCCTCTGCCATGGGCAGGGCACCTCCCACTAGACCAGGTTGCTCAAGGCCTTACCCAGCCAGGCTTTGAACACTGTCAGGCTTGGGGCATCTACAGCCTCCCTGGGAAACCTGTTCCAGTGTCTCACCACCCTCACAGCAAAGAATTTCTTCCTAATATCTAACCTAAATTCCCTCTCTTTCAGTTTGTAGCCATTACTTATTGTCCTGTCACTACAGTTCCTGATGAAGAGTCCCCTTTCAACTTTCCTGCAGGCCCCCTTCAGATAATGGAAGGCTCTCATAAGGTCTCCATGCAACCTCCATGCAACCTTGGGGCTCTTCACCAAGCTGAACAGCCCCAAGTTCACCCTACTGTCTTGTTGGGAAGGTTCTCTGGTCCTCTTTTCAACTTTATGACCCTCATCGGGACTTGCTCCAACAGGTCCATGTCCTTCCTTGTTCTGGGGATCCCAGAGTTGGATGCAGCACTGCAGGTGGGGTCTCACCACAGCAGACCAGTGGGGCAGAATCCCCTCCCTGGCCCTACTGGCCACTCTGCTTTTGATGCAGCCCAGGATTCCATTAGCCTTCTGGGCTGTGAGCACACAGTGCTGGCTCTTGTTGAGTTTTTTGCTGGCATTGATTTGCCATGTGGTGTTTGTAGGCCCTCTGGAGCTCAGGATGGGAGTTCAGGCAGGGTGTGACACTGGTGAAATGGATATAAACAGGATGCAATTCATAAGGGCAAATGCAAGACACACACAGCAGGATAATTTGCTGTATGCATGTACAAGGGGGCAACAAGGCCTTCAGAAAAGGACATGGATATCATTGAGGTGATGGGTATCATTACTGACTTGATGACACACAGATGTGAAGAAAAACAAAGGTTGCTGCTAGGCTATATAAACAAAGGTTCCACAAGCATCAGGCATGCTGCAATCATTCCACTTTTTGAAGTATTAGGAAAGCTTCATACTTTCTGGATATATTCCGTTTAGGCAATATAGTTCAAGAAAAGCTTACACCTATCAGAGTCCATGAAAGATGATCAGCAGCCTAGTAACCATGACCTATGAGTGAAGTTTCAAAGAACTTAATTTGTTTAGTCTGCTTATGAGAGCAGGAAAGAGAAAACGTGACAACCTTCAGGTTCATAAAAAATGTCTAAAAAAGAAACCAAACAAGTTGTTCTTCATCTTCAGGAGGTTAGACAAGGTTAGACAGAAAAACTTTTCAGCTCTTTAAGGGCTCCGGTTCTCTTAAGACAGAGTGCTTTGTGGAGGCCACACAATCCCCGAATGGGTCAGGTTGGAAAGGACCACAGTGGGTCACCTGGCCCAATCTCACTGCTCACACAGGCTCATCCTGGAGCACATGGCACTGTCTGTGTCCAGACAGTTCTTCAGTGTCTCCAGTGAGGGAGACTCCACAACCTCTCTGTTGTGGCAATCTGTTTCAGTGCTGGGTCACCCACACAGTAAAGAAGTGTCATATTCAGGTGGAACTTCCTGTGCATCAGTTTCTGCCCATTGCATCTTGTCCTTTTGCTTAATAGCACCAAGCAGAGCCTGGAAATACCCTCTTGGAACCCTCCCTTCAAATACTTACAGACTTTGATGGGGGCCCCTGTCAGTTGTCTTTTCTTGAGACTGAGCAGACCCAGCTCCCCCAGTCTTTCTTTGTAAGAGAGATGCTGCAATCCCTTAATCACCTTTTTTACCCTCTGCTGAATCCAGGAGCTCCATGTCTCTCTTGTCCTGATGAGCCCAGAACTAGACACAGCACTCCAAGTGCACCTCACCAGGGCTGAGTAGAGGGGCAGGATTACCTCCCTTGACCTGCTGGCAATGCTTTTCCTAATGTACCCCAGGATACCACTGGCCTCCTTGGCCACAGGGCACACTGCTGGCTCATGGACAGTTAGTTTGTTGTCCACCAGGACCCCCAGGTCCTTCTCCACAGAGCTGCTCCTCAGCAAGTCAGCCTTCATCCTGTGCTGGTGCCTGGGGTTGTTTTTCCCCAGGTGCATGGCCCTTGTTGAATTTCAGACAGTTGCACCTGCCCATCTCTCCAAGCTGTCGAGGTCCTTCTGAAGGGCTGCACAGCCCTGTGGGGTATCAGCCACTCCTCCCAGCTTTCTGTTGTCAGTGAACTCGCTGAGGAGGCATCTGCTCCTTCATTCAAGGACAAGTTAAACAGTACTGGGCCCAGTATTGAACCTTGGGAGGCACCATTGGTGACAGGCCTCCAACCAGATGCCCAACTCCAACGACACAATCTCCTTCTTGAGAAATTTCCAAAACCAAGATGCTACAAATATTCATCAGGCCTGCTTGGATAGTGGTATCTGTCCTTGGAAGAGATACAGCAAGATGATGTCTCAGGTGCCCTGTTTTAGATCACGCACCGTTACATGGTAAGGCACACCTGGTCTTTGCAGGGTGACAAGGGCATAACTGTGATTCTCCCCACATTGCCATGTTTTCTAGACACCATGCTATATTCCCTGTTTCAAAAAGTGGATAGCCTTGCAGGAAATATGGCACAACACCAGCAAGCTTAAATGAAGCTTAAGCTGCTGTTCAGACAGACCTGCCCTTGAGCTGACAGAGGATGCCAGGCTGCTATCTCTTCTTTATGGGAAATGCAGTGGTTTAGTTGCACTGTGGAGGCTCCTAAATTTGCAATCAACAAGAAAGGCTTATTACATCATTCCTGTGTACAAGAATCAGATGGGAAGACTTCTTGAATAGGTCCCTCATTTGGTGCTGTGTAGATAACAAGTGAAGATCTAGAGAGGGGGTGGAGGAAGCCTATCCTTTGAGGTGACTGAACTTAAGTTAAACCACTGATGGAAGGTAAGCTGCAAATGTGGAGTAAACAACAGTCTTTGAATGAGGTTTCATGACAGCAAGAGAAGGGCTGCTCAGTCTCCACTAGACCTCACAGCAGGCCTTTGGGAGGAGAGCACAATGAAGCTGCTGGGTCCTCCAGGAATTCAGTGTGAAGGTGAACCCACAGGAGTCCTTCAGAGCCATGCCAGACTTCTGCAAAAGGCTGTCCAGAGCAGACCTGAGCTACCTTCCTTTTCACACAGACTTGTGCCATTTGTCTGCATGGAGAATCCTCTTCTGTCTGTGCTGGTGCTGAAGTGTGCAAACTGCTCCTTCAAACTGAAATGGTCTGTAAAAACTGGCTCAAGCAGTGGGTGCCTCTGCTAGAGGCTGAGCATGTTCACAGAGGCTGATGGAGTCTGCATGGAAAAACTAGACCCTAAAACTCGCTGACACAGAAAAGCCAACCCACCACACCTTAGTGTAATGGAGGCATATTTGCAGTGATTGAGCTGACCATTGTCTGGATTACAGCTCTGAGATGAAAGAGGCTGCTGTGGTGTAAACATCTGTCAAGAGCAGATGAGATCTGCTGCAGAGGCATTCCCCGCAGGTTTATGTGATTTTCAAGGACCTGAGACCAATGATCTGTTTTCTGTTTCTCAGTGATTTCACAGAAAAGTGACGTCAGTGATCTCATGACCCATTAATAAATAATTCCTCCAAACTCCTTGGCTGAATCACCCTTGTGTAATGTGCAGGATGAAATCAAGGAGAATAGTTTCCTCCAAGATGTTATATTGCAGTTCAAGAGGATTTGATAAAGCCATCCTGCAGAGATTACAAAATCCCCTGTGCTTGGAAGGGAGGAGAAGGGGGTCACAGTGTGTAGTACAAATTAGATCTTGGAAAGTACCTTCTCTGGATGTCCTGCTTAGCCAAGATGAAAATTCCCCAGCAGTTGGTTCAATTCTGCTGGATGAAGAGATACACATCCATTCAACCTTTGGAAGCTACGACTGGCTCTCCAGACATTCCCAGCTTTTGTTGGAAACCAAGTAGATTGTGTCTACACTGTTGATTTTAACCAGCCAGCACAGCTTTGCTACTTGAGGACATGAAGCAGGGAAACAGTCATACTAGCCAAACATTTCATTTTTGTATCTGGCAAATTTGTTCCAGGGGCTGAGCTTGGAGGAGTACCACAACATGCTCCCCTCCCTGTCTGACTGTGGTGCTCAGGAGACTGAGTCATCCATTTTTCATATAAGCTCCCTGTCATTCCAAGGAAAAGGCTGTGCTTCCGGCATCCCTTGGCATGTGGGTTTCCATTCATCTGTGGATGTCCAGGCAACATGCCATCCCCACGACAAAATGGCTGCTGCTTAGTTCCTCTACTATTAGTTAATCCCTTAGGATTTTGCTAAATTTCTCCAAGTGTTTTGGACAGTCTGAGTAGAGAGCACTCAGTGTCTGGCGGTTTTGCACTGTGTTGAAGGCAGAAAAGCTGCCCGTCCTTTTCCCTTGATTCCTGCAAGTCCTGCACAGGGCAGGACTGAATCAGATATTTTGCTGCTCCATATTTACAGGCAGCAGAGGTGTATCTGTTCCCATGACTTGTCAATGGGCTCTGTTAGCAGGAGTAAAAGGTTAGGGATACGCAATATCCCCTCTTGCCTCCTGGTCGGGAGAATATTAGATGACTAAATATGCCAAGGCATGCCAGTCAAATCAGGGCCTTCTGATTTGGAGAAGTCAACCAAAGCAGACTGGGTGGCCATCAAGTGGTCCCCTTGCTCTGGGGAACATGTAGCACATCACTTCACGGTGGGATCTGCAGATGTTCTCCTTGGTGTGGACAAAACTCCCCTGTTTCGCAGAAGGTGGTAAACAAGCCCTGGACCTCATCCCTTGGCTCCAGGGAATGCAGTTGTAAAGCTCCTCTGATCAGTGTGGGAGGAAGGCCTCCACCCTCATTATTGCTGCCCAGTAATGATCCCCAGCTGTAAACCTCTCCCTTCTATGCCTGGAAACCCAGGCTGGCCTCAAGGGTGGGGCACAGGCTGTTTAACCCGTTCCCTGGATGGATGGATGGATGGATGGATGGATGGATGGATGGATGGATGGATGGATGGATGGATGGATGCTCCCCAGCTGCTGCTGATGCACTGGGAACCTCTCTCTGCTGGACTGGCTGGCTGGGTTGCCAGAAGGGTGCTGAAAGGCTAGGGGTACAGAGGTGCATGGGTTCATCTGCCATGGTGAATAATGATGGTTTTGCTTGCTCCCTGCTCGAATATGCCCCAGGGAGCAACATCTTCCCTGGATTGATGGCTCTTCAGGCACAGGAGCGTAGCTGGGAGGTGTGCTACTTGGCAGGAGGATGGGTTCTCCCCAGCACCTTCTTCACAGGGCTGTTCCCAGTGGCTTCTGCCAGCACCAAGGGGCTGGGGGTGTCCGTCCAGCAGACGTGCAGGTCTGTGGGTTGCTGCAGGGTGCTCTCTTCTTCCTCAGCCTGGCATTCCAGCAGCACCTGGGACTTTGGCTCCATTTCTTAAGCAGCTTTTGTCCCTTGGAGAAGGTCAGCAGCAAGGAGCCATCTCTGGCTGGCTCCTCTGTGCAGACTCAGGCGAGTGGCCAGCCACTGGTGTGATGCCTACGTAGCACCAGACCACAGAGATGGGGCAGAGGATTCTGGAGGTGACAGGGCTGAAGCGCCAGAGCGGAGTGGCGCTGGATGGTGAGAGGCTTTCTCTGCTCACACAGCTAATAGACTAATTAGCAAGGAGCTCGAAACTTGGCTGTGTTTGTTTTCAAATGCAGGCCCCTTTCCAAGTGGTGTTAACAGCCTTCCCTTTTCACTCTGCGCACATTGTACAGCCAGGACTTTTCTGCTGCTGTACAGAGGATTCTTCTTCTAGTAATGGATATAGGCTGAATAGCTGTTGCAGCCATAGGTGACACCAGGGTCGGCAGGGAGGGGGCAGGAAGGGGGCAGGGTCCTGGGGCTGGGAGAGCAGTGGGAGGCTGGGAGAGGGGATGGAGGGGGCACTGACCCAGGCGTGCGTGTTGTAACATGCAGCTGGGCTGGGGACAGCGTGGAGCTGAGGGGACACTGCAGGCTGCCAGGGTGGATCGAGGTACTTAGCCAGCTGAGCTTCCCAGGGACCTGTCATGGAAGGGAGGGATGTCTATAGATGAGAGAGGAGTGCATGGGCAAAGGTGTGCTTCCAGGCTAAAGGGATTGCTCCTTGTATGGCTCCTTGTGCCATTTGCCCACTTCTAATTAAGATGCATTTAAATTGTTTGAACGATTCCTTTGATAAACACTCCACTTTCACACAAGAGACAAAAAGTTCACAGAGGCGAAAGGCTGCCGGCACTGGCAGGACGCTGGCAGCATGCGGGCGAGGGGCGGGCGAGCTTCCCCTCCACCCTGCTGCCAATGCAAATCTCCCAGCGCAGCTGAGCCGAGACCGGGGGAAACCGGGAGGGTTTCCGCCAGGTTCCCACAAGCACGGGAGCCGAGGCTGTGCCTGCAATCACGTCTGCCCGCAGGCAGCGGCCTTTGTAGGCGCCCCGGCTAATGGTTATTCACTGCCGGCCGGAGCGGAGACGCCCGCCACACTTCCATCCGGACACCTGGCATTTCAGTTCGCTCCAGTGTCCCAAATGATGTGCGTCTGACTTTCCAAATTCAGCGCCTCCTTAGGAGTGTTGTCCCTTGGTTCTCCCTGGTGTGCCTGAGGCAGTAGTGGCTGGGGGCTCCTGGGGCTGCCCTGTCCCCCCAGGCCAGTGCTTTTTGCAGGAAAGGCAAGAGAGGGAGATGAGGGCTTTGCAGGAGTTTGCCTGTGACCCCAGCTGGAGGCTGGGTAGATGCCTGCTCCCCTGGCTATCCCTCAGTGCTCTGCAGTGCCTGAAACAGGGTATAATTCACACCTTCACCACACACCCAAATACTGCCCCAGCCAAAGCGAGGTGAGCACCTGCCAGCCGCATACAAATATTATCCGGGTGTCACGGTAAATATTAGGCACAGGGCCTGGAGTGTGCCCAGCTTTCCCCTGAGCTCCATGAAGACTGCTTGCCTGCGGCAGGCCTGGCTTTCCCACAGACATTTGCACTGACATGGCACCGCTGCTGCTGTTTTCTTTGGATTGAGGCCAGCTGCTTATGGCAAAGCAGCTGGAGCAGCACAGACAGCAGGTAGCACATAGCTGGGCTGGGGGGACTTACTGGCTTACTTCCCTGGCATGGTGTGGTGTAAGTTGCCCAAAACCTCAGATGTAGGATGGTGGTTTAGACAAAGTCATGACTTCGTGACAAAAGCCATGACTGAAAGAGTTTGACAGATCCACACTCATTCATGTGATGCTTGGAGCCAGAAAAGGCTTTTAAAAACACGTCTCCTGCTACTGCCAGAGATCCAGGAGAAATTAGCTCCCTTTAATAGGAGCTAGGGACCCTAATACCAAACCAGGTATTTGAGCCCTCTTACACCCTGCCACTTACTGCCAGGCTTTTGCCTCTGTAAAATCTCTTTGAAGATCATGTAATGAGTACTCCATGCCAACCCAAATTTAGCCAGCACATGGCTGCCTGGGAGCTGGTGATAGTGTGTGGAGTGTGACTTGCCACCACATCATGCTGGCTGTGCTCATCTTTCCCAGCTGAGCCACTGACCCAGCTGCAACATGGCCAGAGACACTTCTGAGATGGCTGTGCAGACTGCCGGGGTGCTGAGCACTGGCACTGACAAGCTCAGGATCTCTGTTTGGGCCTCAGGGCCAAAGTTTTCTATGAGCATCAGCTTCTAGCCTGGAAAATAAGTTTGGCAACAGGGTCAGGTTTCCAGCTGAGAAGAATGAATGATCTCACCACCAACTAGACTCTTTCCAGAGTGACATTTCCCTAATGGAGTGCTCCAGTGCTAAGCTCCTCTGAAGCAGCGCTGGTGGCACATGGTGGGGCCAGGCTGTTTCCCCATGTGCCAGCTCAGCTCCATCATTTCCTTTGCTTATCCCCCATGTGTTAGGGATTTCAGTGCAGACACCTGGCTGTATTTGCATTTTCAGCTTCTTTCTATATTTGCCTTTCTGGGTCTGGATGTCTCCACCAGTTTTCTGAATTGGTAATTCCCACCCTTTCATCTCCCTTCTAAGATATGTTTTAAATTTGCACATCTGTTAATTTGTTGCTCGTTTGGGATCCAGGCCTAGAAGTTGGGCAGCCGTGGAGGTGGTCTCTGTTCCAGATAGTTCTTAGTTTAAACAACCCCTGTAATTCCCTTTGAACCTCTTCCCTTCTGGTTCTTTCACTTTATCCCTTAATTTGTCTTCTCCTTTCTGCCCCTTCCCTTATCTGACCACACCACTTCCTACACTTTTCATACCTGCTTTCTACTCATTCCAGCTTCCCACCTGCTACTTCTTGGCCCTTCTTCCTCTTCTTCTCAGTGACCTGCTTGCTTCCTTCGTGGCAGAGAGGTTGCCACGTCACCCCAGCACTGTGCCCAGTGGTCTGAAATGAAGTCCAACATGTTGGACCTTGCCAGGCCTTGGCCAACAGGCCAAGATGCCTTTCCACTAGAAGAAGAGAACTGAACAGCTCATACGTTTGGAGAGCTCTCTAGAGCTGGTTTGGACCTGGGAGCTTGGACCTTTTTTGCACATTTATCCATCTTAGCTGCTCTGCTTGGGCTAACTGGATCAAAGGCTCACTCTTCCTCACTGAGAACTGCAAAGGCAGTTTGCAGAATGCAGTGAATGAAGGATGTGATTAGATCTGCCTCATTTGCCTCCATTGAAGGGAATGTGGTGGCAGCCCATCGCCAATTTAGCTTTTTCCAGTTTTATAGACTCATAATTACTCATCTGCTTCAAGAAACCTGGGTTATTATTTGGCACCCCCTACTTTGCCATGACTAGAAGTATTAATTATAAATCCGCTGTGTACATGACGGGTTAAGTGGCAGTCAGGCATGCTTCAGGGCAGGGGTGAGGGGCAGGGGCAGAGCCAGGGCCTCAGGGCTGGGCTAGAAAGCCATAGTG
This sequence comes from Trochalopteron elliotii, assembly GCA_024734555.1. Classification (NCBI taxonomy): domain Eukaryota; kingdom Metazoa; phylum Chordata; class Aves; order Passeriformes; family Leiothrichidae; genus Trochalopteron; species Trochalopteron elliotii. The sequence goes on from JANPWX010000045.1 coordinate 4,922,575, forward strand.
AGGACACGAATTTGAAAAGTGCTGCCTTCATGCAGCAGTTGTTACATGTCAGGCCTGCTTATACACTTAATGTTCTTAAATGCTTTTGCTCTCTGATACCCAGAGGCTGGATACTAGCCTTCTACACTGAGTAACTGAGAAATGAATAAAATGTTTACAAGCACGATTGATGTGAGCTCAGAAGCTGGTGTTTCTGCCTACCCGTGACATTCACCTCTCCTTGGCCACAGTCTTTTTGTGTTTCCCCTGCAAAGAGTCGGGACTCTGTGACAATGCCCACTGGGCTGGTCTGCAAGTGACTCCCAGCAAGGGAGGTGACTTGCTGCCCAGGAGCATCTCAGTACCCTGAAAAGGCACCAGCCACCTCCAAGCCCATATGCTACCACTTTCCCATGGGTTTGTCTGCTGCAGGATGAATATCTTTCTCAGAAGATCTCAGTTGCTGAAACCCATCCCCTCTGAGAAGGAGTTGTTTGGGTTGGATATCCCAAAAGTGTGCAGATGGAGATGTGAATGGCAGAGAAGCACAGCTGACAGACACTGGCAGCAGAGTCCTGACCCCCAGGAACTGCTGAAGGCTCCATCCTTGCATAGCTACGCTGTTGCCACCTCCTCGGAGAGCCGAAGTGCTACGTGCCCTCCAGAGCGCAGGGACACCTTGGTTGTGGTGTTGGTATATTCTTAGTCGTGCCGAGGGTGGGTTTGAGTAATCAAGTCACTACGTGCCTGTTGTCTGGTGTATGATATTCCAGGGACTTTCCTACCCCAACCGTGTCATCCACATGTGTGGAACTGCTACTGACAGCTGCTGACTCATGAGTGCAGCTCACCAACAGTCTCCAAAATATCTGGAAACCTCATTAATTTTCGGGAGATGAGGAAAAGAAGGAGACTTAGACTTAACTCCCAGTTGGCCTGTGACATAATGCACAGAGGTGCACATGAAGAAACCATGTCTTCTGAAATGCTCTGCTGTGTCAGTCCCTTCCCTTCCCTTCCC
>JANPWX010000045.1:4923969-4960528 GCA_024734555.1 Trochalopteron elliotii
CTGATATCAGGGAAATCTATTGTGACAATAAGAAGGGCATAGGTACTCTGGCAGACTCTTGGCCATAGTACTGTGCAAAGCCCTCTGATGCATTTTTCTCCATCTCTCTTTTGTAGGTGACCCAGGGCAGAAGGCAACCAAGTGGACTCTGATTCAAGGTTTGAGGGGGATCTATGAGTTCTGCTTTCATTAACCTGTGAATCCTGCTTACAGCAACAGCACATTGACACCCTTTCTTTATTTCTTTATTTCTTTATTTCTTTCTTTTTTGCCTTCCATTTGTTTCCTTTCCAGAAACTCTGTCCACTTGAGTTTTCTAACTGGGAACAGTGAATTCATCCCTCATCCAGGCAGGCTCAGGTTCTCATGGTCCCTGCCCTAGACTTCCCAATCCCCCTACTGTTCATAGTGAGTCTCCTCCCGTTACTAAGAGAAAAGGTCAAGGGTATGATTTTTTTCTTTGCACCCTCTCATGGTGAACGTGTCTTTCTGACTGTACCCCATGGCATCACCTTCACTCACCACAGGAATGTCTGCTCACATCCAGCATGCCCACAGATGTCAGGGGGCAACTTGCCTCAGTGAGACCTCATGCCAGCAATACATGTTGTGCCAGCAGCCTCAGTGCACCAGTGGGACTCACTCCATGAGCGTGGGCTCCCTGTGAAGCTTACCCTGGCCATGCTTTCAGTGCTGGCCCCCACAGCCAGCCACATGCTGCTGTCACCTCCCCTGGTGCGTGTCTGAAGGAGCTGCTTAGTGACCTTGTCCATTTTATTCCTGACTTGCTTAGAAATCAGAATGCCTGTTTTCCCAGACACACTGCTTTGTGCTGGCACAACGGTCTTACACACACTCCAGCACTTGTGGGTGCTGTTGTATATAGTTCTGTGTCCTCAACGTGGAGGTGCATCTCCCTTCCCTCACCCATGTTTCTCCCTTGGCCTTTGTCCCTTGATTCTTTACCCCGAGGATGTTTCCCCTGAGCTCTCTGCTGTTGGTCTGGCAGCAGTTCCAGTCCCCTCTGACTACCTTGCCCATGGAGATGGTGACCAGTGAGGCCACAGGGCTGACTGGGTGGTGGATGTCATAGATCACAATGGGTTCCACCTCATTTTCTCCTAAGCCTGAGCCAGTCTCATTTCAGAGAAGTCTGTCCATTAACTCTCCGGCCTGGAGAGTACAATTATGTGTGCTTGTATAGCTTGAAGCTTTCTAACCAGCCCAAGTAAGTGGTTTTCACCTTTTCATCCAGTCACTTCCTGTAAGAAAAGACACATCCGTTCTTTTTGAGTACAGATCTCACAAATGAGTGCAAACTTCGCACATGCCAGCACTGGCTTTCTTCTGGCCTTGTTCCTGGAGGAGAATCTCCTGGCCTGCATGTACCTTTGGCTCTCCAAAATCATATTTGAATGAAGAAAATCTTCCTTCAGCAGAAGGTTTGTGCTTTGCTAACAAAAGGAAATCCCTGAATTTGTTGATGTTCTTGGGAAACTTCTCCAAGTCCTTTTCTCTGGTACTGCAGGGGCAGTGTGGACAGTGCTGATTTCTTTATGTGAGCCCAGCGTGTCTCAAGCTATGCTTGAGGCTGTGGGTTGGTAATGAGGCCAGTCATTTGTTTGGGCTCCTGTGGATAATTCTGTCAGGGCCAAGCACTCTGCCAGTGAGCTTCTTTTAAGGACTGATTTTCTTTTACACAGTCAAGACTCAGACAGCCTATTATTAACCTCAGAGCCTGATGGCTTGCTTTGCATTCCCATTCCAGTCTGTGCTTTCACTGATTCCAACACCCAGCTACTGCACTTCCACACACCCCTGTAGCCTCCCTGCACTTGCTTTGAACCCTGCCTCAGCATACCACCTTTGCCAATGTTGCACCATGACAGTGAAGCTTGTCATGTCCTTCACCCATCCATAGGGAAGAGGCCCTGTGAGGACAGTGTTGAGTTTTCAGTCATCCTGTCCCAATGACTTGTCCCAGCAATCCTGTGGAGTAGGGAAAAGTGGCCTTGCTCTTCTAGATGGGCAAAGAGACGTGGCAGCAGCAAGTGGAAAGCCAACAGCAGAGAAAAAAACTTGAATGAAAAGCCCCAGGTGCCAGGCTTAGGTCAGGACAAATTCCCCCAATCCTGAAGGAGAACACTAAGTGCAAGTGTGCATTTTGTCCATACCCAAGCAGTGGTGTCACCACTGACAGCAGGAAAGGGTGAGGGGCTTTGCTAACAAGGACTCATAATGAGGCTGTGCCTGAGCTCAGACCTCCTGCTTGAAAAGTCCCTGGACGTGTGAGGAAGCAAACAGCAGTGACCATAGTGGGGCAAACCTCAGAGACCACGGGAGGTCCGAGGGTGCCAGGCAAAAGAAGGGCAAGCCTTTGCCAGCATATCTCCGTGGAGAGGTGAAGCAGGCATCCAAAAATAGCCCACCATGCTGCCAAGAGCAGTGAGCCTTTGATAAACAGTTTAAAAATAACCTCAGTGGGAAAGACATTGCAGCTCCCTCCATCAGAACTGTATTTGTGTCCTGTTTGCATTTCCATGGCCCTGCCAGCTTGCTGTGGAGCATGTGGCTCGTGTGATGCCTGCTGCCTGCAGATGCTGGCCCTGGCTGGGATGTGGGCAACCAGAAGGGACTGGGAAGATCCTTGGCTATATTTTGCTGCTTCAGCAAGGGTTTGTCCTGGCTGGAAGCAGGAGTAGGGACGCAGTCTGATAGGGATGTGCTTGGTCAGAGCTACAAGGTGCTTTTTGTGTTGCCCCTTCCCATCCTCCTGTTGACATGAGGGGATGGCTTGTGTGGTGTCAGGTGGAGAGGGGAGAGTGCAGGGTGGCTGCCACAGGAAACTGGAGCCAGATGAACCAAGGACCAGTGTGTCCTGGAGAACCCTTCCTAGGGAAGGGGGGCTTCGAGGACCCTCTGCTTTGTGTGCCCTCACCCAGCACTGGAATGTGGTGTAGGGACAGAGAGGAGCTTTCCTTCCCACCTCTCCACATCTCCAAGAAAAGAGTGCAGGCCATAGCTAGGAGATCACATTGGGATGCAGCCCCATTCCCACCTGGCTGCCCTGGGACAGCAGCACCTCTCTCGAGGGAAATAGGGATTTTGTGGGCTGAATCCCCTGGTGTGCTGGTTCTGCAGTGGGGGACCTCAAAGCTCTGGTCACCTGCACAGGAGCCCTGGCACACAGCAGAGCAGCAGGACTCACTGCACTGACATGTGCTCTTGGACACCACAGCTGCAGTGCTGTATGAGGGGACAATATCCCCCTAGCCCAAGGCCACCACACACCCCTCCTCTGAGTTTGGGACACAGATCCTGCCCTGCCCCCCTGCCCCAGCTCCCTGGCAAGGCCCCCTCCAGAGCAGGGCCTGCAAGGAAAAAGATACGTACTGACAGAAAAATCTCCTACTTGGAAAGGCTATTGTATTGCTCTGGAGGGTGGGGGAGAGTGTGATGGAGGTGGGGCAAGGCAGGGGCCGATAATCCTTCTGCAAACGTTGTCACTCTTGTGCAGTGATCCTTGGAGAGCCCTTGCCGTTCTGCTGCCAGCAGGCAGGAGGCAATTAAGGGCAATTAGGGTGGAAGCGGAGAAGGCGCCCCTTTAGCTGCCGCCAGAGCGGCCACTGGGAGCGCTGGCACGGCTCCACACTGTAAGGTTATTAGAGTTCTCCCCCATATTGTCCTTGGAAGAGATGCTTCGGAGCCGTCTGCTCGGAGCAATGAGATGAAAGGGAGACACCCTTTGATGTGTTTGCCCGTTCACACAGTGCCTCTGTGGGGAACCAACCCGAGCACTTCTGCAGCACCTTCCACCACTGTAAATCACCCAGGCGGGTTACCCTGGTGTTTGAGGTCTCCCAGGCAGAGCATGATCCCCCAGGGCACACATGTGGCCTCTGCCCCACACAGTGAATCCTCTTCCACCTAACAAAATGCAGCAGGCAAGAGCAAAGAGCAGCAATGAGGACAGAGGATCTGGGGCAGAGGGCTAGCCCATCTCCATGAGGAGAGGAAAGAGGCACAGCTGACAATAAGTGGCCTGAGTGCTGCCGTACCGGCCATGCCTTGGTCCCGGGGCTGTTCCTGGGTGCCTGCATGCTCCACAGCTGGATACTGGTAATCTCAAAACCTCCCTCTAATCTGCATGTACTGCCATAGCACATCAAACCATATGGAATGGTGGTGCCTGAGCTTCTAATAGCCTTGTTGCCTGTTTTATCCCAACATGTGCAAAATCCCCTTCCTTGGCCATCCCTTCCTCCCCCACAGCTAAGGCAGCTGAGGAGCAGCAGAGGCAGAAAATGGGGCAGCTCTGTGATGTGTCATGAAGACATCTACTAGGCTTGCAGGAGAGATGTTCCTTCCAGTCCTTGCTCTGCAGGCCTGAGGACTCAGTGCCTCTGAGTCCTGCCAACACAGAGACCCCACCACAGCACAGAGTTTCCTAATATGTTGCTCACAGCACCTTTATTCCTTTCCCACTCTCCATTCTGCTTCTTGGAAAGTCCCTCTTCCTTCCTAGGGGCAACACCTCCCCATGCTTATTTTCTCACACTTCACTGCTCCCAGTGTGACTGAGCCCATCCTGTGTTGCTCCCTGCATTATTTTCACTGCCAGAGAACTGCAGCAGGGGTGAAGCTGGAAGAAAAAATAGGTGCAGGTTTTACCACTGGACATGGGCTGTGGTGGGATGGGAGGAAGGTCCATGGCAACTCACCATTTTCATAGAATCCCTATTTTTCCTGCATCCAGGAGCTGCTGCTGGATGGACTTCAACTTTGTCTTGATGTGGAGGAGAGCAGGAATGCTGTCAATGCCAGGCATCAGTCTTCCTGTTGCAGACTCCAGGCATTATTGGTTTGGGCCCAGTTCCCCAAAGTTCTTCGCAAGCTAAGTGACTCTACTGAGGTGACCCTTTGGACAGGTGCCTTGCTCTGCCACCCTCCCTCTTTGGCTCCTTGCATCTCCCAGCCAGCCAAGCCTGCTGTGCAAATTTGGCTGCTGTCTCCAGCACTGTGTGAACAGCAGGCTCTGAGCATGCTGCCTCACAGCCTCCAGAGCAAAGGTGGCCCCAGGGCACTTCCCATGGATTTTCCACCCACAGGTGCCACCACCCTTCCGGAAGGAAGCAGTCAGCCTTGTTTTGAGCAGCTGCCTTGCAAATGCATCTTCTCTAGCACGCAGCTGCCTGAGCCAGGACAAAGCAACCTGTGGCCTCAAGGAGTGAAACACAGTGTTCAAAACTGAAAGTGACGACACAGACAGAGCAAGTGATGCTCTCCACCAGCTCCTGTGACAACCACCTTTCTGCTTTTCAGTCTTTGTCAGAAACAGGAATGATCTCTACAGTTTCTTTTCCTGCCTGGTGCTGCCTTTGAATCTGCTGCAGAGCAGAAATTCAGGAAGACGGATGCAGACCTTGGTCTGCTTTGTGGAAATACTTCTAGTGTTTTCAGGTAAAGGTCTTTCATTAACAAATCCTACCTGCTGACCCCAAAGCATGTGAGATCCTCAGATGTTTTGCCAGCATTTTTCATACTTTTGTGTTGCTTCAAACAGGAAACAACACTCTTGGAAAAGCTTCTAGCAGCTCCAGAACAGGTCCCTGGAAACTTGGAGAGCTAGTTGCAATGTAGAGCTCAGAAGTGCTCTTTCCACATGTGCTACCTCTTGGAAGCCAAGGAGGGATTCCTAGGGCCAGGAAGAGAGAGTGTATGCCACCATGTGGCAGCAGATTCCCAAGTGTGGAGCTCAGGAGAGCTTCAGGCAGGCCCAGCTCATTGCTCAGGCTGGAGGATGGCCAGACCCTCACAGGCAGACCTTCAGCGAGGAGTTATGACCTTCTGTGCACGGACAGGGAGGTGCTGCACAGGCACCCTGTCCCATCCTCAAAGGCACCAGCCACCCCCTCCATGAAGGTAAGATTTATTCTGCAACTGAGCAGCCCTGGAATTTACCATGGAAGACAATATTCATCTGAGAATTGTGTTCCAGTTCCAAAGGCCCGTAATTCACAGTGACAGCCTGAAGAGCTGAAAATAAACAAAGAACAAAGTCAAATCAAGTAGCTTTGGACAGAAACCACCCTGCCTCAAGGCAGAAGACAACTTCTAAGCAAGAGAGACAACTTCTGATGAAGAAACTCTTTTGGAAGCACATTATCCCACTGATGCAAAGTTTCTTGCTTTTCTCTCAGAAGCAACCAAAAACTGGCCTGCCAGAACACTTTGGGTGAGATGGAGGCTTAATTAATCCAGGCTGTTTTTATCTTCTACATTTTCACTGAAAAAAAAAGTTTCTCATCTTTCTGGCAATGAAGAGAGCCTTAAATATCTGAAGTTAATATAAAAATCCACTGCATTGTTTGTAGTCTGAATTATGCTGCAATGAGGACTCTGAGCTGTCACTCATATCAACAGGCTCTTAACTTTAAACTCAGCAATGGCCACTCAAGCCTTAGCTTCCCTCACTGTTGCATGCTGCCTGAAGATGTATTTATCCCCTAGGCTCTGTACTGCCCTCCTAGACAGCAAAATGCCTATTTCTGCCTCCTCAACAGCTCTTCCAGGGTGTTGCAAAGTAACTGCTGTCCTGTATTCTATAAATACAGCACTGTCAGCTTAAAACACATTTGAATATGAGAGGAGTAGCATGGGGACAACTACCTAGTTGGGCTACTTAGGTATTTTATTCTCTTAAGTGCTACATCACAATTTGAAGGTGGGAATGAAGCTATTGACAAGTCTGAGGTCTTTTCCCCTAGAGATCCAAGTAGTCCAAAGGGCCCTGCTCCCAAAAAACTTGGAGTAAACTTGTCCTGAGCATCTGGATTCATGCAAGCTACTGGTATATCAAGGTTTGGCTGACCTTGGTTGCCGGGCCCTGATCACCCCAGGTGTTTTCCAAATTCTTGTATTCTTTGCTTTTCAGAGGAAATGTGTCTAGGAGCCCAGACCATGCTGGCAGACCTCCAAGGCCATGGGCTGATTTTCCCTCATGGAGACTCCAACCTGTCGTTGCTGTCTGGGAAAACCAGATCCGTGTGTCCTTGAGAAGAGCACATAGAAGATCAGAGTGTGGACTGGGGAAAAATGGACCAGATCTACCCCTTCTGCTTCCCTCTGTGCTTGTGCAGGATGAGCCTGTGGAAACCAGGTGCAGCACAGAGGAAGAGGAGGAAGAGGAGGAGAAGGAGGAGGAAGAAGAAAGGACATGAGGTCTTCAGTATCAGGGTGGAAATGTGGGACCCCATCTTTCAAAGGTCATCCAGCTGGGCTCACACTGCAGCTCACACTGGCTGGAGAAACAGATCTTCATATACAGTAACTAACACTCAGAACAAATGAAAAAGCATTTAAAAATATTGTCCTGCCTGGCTGCTCCAGATGAGTTTTGTAGTGAATCTGGAGGTGCCTTTTTCGTGGAGTGCTGTGCTCCCATTATGCTGCCCATGAGCTACATGGGGTCAGGGCACCATGGGTCACCAGAGACAGTCACCTTAATCAGCTTAAACCACAGCTTGACTCAGGCCTCAAACTGTGCCACCCATCCCAAGGGAAGGTCTCTGAAACAGAGAGTGACTGCCCTGAAAATTCCTCCTGTGGTCACTTTTGTAAAGTCCTGCTCAGCTCGGAGAGGGATGGGGAAAGAAGTTGGTGGCATTCTGTCTCTAAAAAGCAGAGTGTTTCAGCTGTGATTCATTTTGTCTGGGGATTTGGCCTGTTTTGGTAATTTGTGGGAAGCCAATTTAGCAGAATTGGTAACCAGTTGTTTGCTGATGCTGCCTTTGGGATGGAAGGTTGCTGCCTTTCTACCTGGGAGAGGTGGGGGATACTATTACCAACACAGATTGGGGCACAGAGTAATTTCCTTCATAATGTCCTTGCAGATGTGCAGAGATGGGCCTCTTGTGTCTGTGGAGCTAGTCTGGCCAATTTTTTCTTTCTTTCTTTGAAGGAGCAATAAACACCTTTGGACTGCCCCATGGAGCACTGAGTTGTAGCATATTGTCCTCAATTTGCCTTCTGCTCCCACTGCCTGTTGTCTTTGCTCCTTTGTGGCATGTGTGAGGATGGATATGTCTGTCCCAAGAAATTGTCTGCAGTAATTCTGCAGTGCCTTTGACATCTGACAGACCACTTGTGGCCCACAGACCACAGGCTGAGAAACGCTGTATGGGGTGATGTCTGCTGAGTTGCCTCCCAGAACTCAGGTTCTTTGAAACACAGAAAAAGAAGCAGTTTCTGTGCTGGAAAAGACATTGCTTTGGGCAGAGAAGCATGGGGGAGGCAAGGACAGGGACAGCCCAACCACCCAGCTGGACTGTCCTCCAGCCCAGGAACCTGACTCTCCCAGAGTTACTGTCTGAGCAGCCCAGGTGAAGATTTAAGGGGTCCCACTTGCAGCTGTGCTGTGAGATGAGATGAGGATGCTGGCAAAGGGCAGGCAGGTGAGGAGGAGCAGTGTGGGTCTGTGGTGGGAGGGAGCAGAGCGGGAGGAGGGAGCTCTTGCCAGCCTCACCACACTCCAGCAATCAAAGCCCAGCCTCTGTAATTAATACTATTTAGCCCAGGTTAGTAGCAGAGGAAAATGTCTCTTGTCAGCCTGGCTTTGCCCACTGGCCCTGATTTAGCAACATGAAAGCATTTTTTCTGATTAACTGTTCACTGAAGGAGATAAAAGAGATGACCATGAAATGTTTTCTTTAATGCGATGAATGTAAAGGGACTGGTAGAGCTGGAAAGGGTGAGAGGAGAGAAGAGAGAATGCTCTGACACCAGATGGGGCTGGGGTGGGAAAAGGATGTAGGGCAGAGCTGGGGGGCTGGGATGGAGGGGCTGTGAGGCAGGGACAGAACTGGGGGGTGTCCAGGACTAGGCTGGAAGGGGCCCCAGGATGGGAATGAGTGGATAACCAGAAGGGAGGCAGTAGTATGAAATATTCCTGAAAAGAGAGCTATGGTAGCAACTGTAATTGTTACAGATGTATATATAGATGGATAGATGTGTATATATGCATGAGGTTTTTTAAGGCTTTTATGAAGTTGCACTCTGAATGCCAAATTTCTCTGTTCATCTCTACTACTAAGCTAAAAAAAATGTCGGTAGCTAGGAAACAAAGTGAAGTAGTAAAGCTCAATTTCTAACATGATGTGGTTAGGATATTTTGGGGAACAGTGATGCTGCTCCTACTTTGTAAAAGCATAGTAGGGGGTTGAAAAGCTATATTTAAAAGCTAAACACAGTTTCCTACCGTTCCTTAAAAGAAGTTTCATTGTCATGTAGTTCCAAACTGGCCTTCATTGGCTTTCAGTGGGATCTTTAACTATGGATTGTTGACAGCTTACATTTTAAACTTTTCTCAAGATGGACAATGAGGTTGGTGTGACCCACTTAAGATTAGTTTCTGATATCTTTGTGTTGGGTGGGAATAGGGTGGGTACTTGCCAGAATGAAAAAAAAATATGAATTTGGAAGAGAGAGGGAGAAAATCCAAAGAATATCCCTAGTCAGGTTAGTGTTTGCAGTTGCCTGCAGAAAAATATTTTGCCCTGATGTTTTTATGTATTTCAGGATAGAAACGGAGAGTGTGTAAAGTAAGATGATTTCAGTTGAGAGGTTCTTATTGAAAGGTAATTGTGCATGAGGTAGAGGATGAAAGTCCTTATAGATAAGTAACCAGTCACAAAAACATATGTCTTGTACAAGCTGATAATGCTAAAGGGGGTGTAACTTTACAGGCAAGCCAGCAATTGTTGTCTTCCCAGGACGTGCAGTGAGAAGCTCAGACATGCACAAAGGCATTGCCCGTGTTCGACATTAGGTTGGCTGGTCCGTAAGCAGATCGGATGTCCTCACACTAAGCTCCCCTTTTGAGTTAGCTCAGCTCCTCTCCCAGAGGTCAGAGGAGACACAGGAAAGGTCCCTGAGCAGGCAATGGAAATGCTGAAAGGGACATGAGGCTTGAATGCAGATAAGAGGAGTGAAAACTAATTGATCTAAAAAAGCACTGTCATTGTGGGGTATAAAATAATGACTGGGAAGTCCCTTTTATTTACTGAGAGGCAATAATAGCAGAGGGCAGCTGATAACACTGAAGGGGTGACATTTTAGGGCTCTTTAATCTAGGAGAGAGAGGCATAACAAGCAACAGGGGTTGCAGTTTCAATCCTGGCAGATGTAAATAAGAAATGAGGCACGTTGCACAGGGGATGCTGGCGCACATTGAAACAGAGTATGTGAGGAGGTTGTGTGGGGTTCACCATCTCTTAATGACTTGGTGTCCAGACAGGCTGATTTTCTGGGAGGTAAAAACAAGTTACTGAGCTCAGCTGCAGTGATGGCTGAAATTCAGTGGCAGAGCATTAATCAGGCTAAGAATTCCTGCCTTTTCTTCATTCAGGCAGAGACTTGACTGAAAAATACCGTACTCACCCAAGCACCTCACCCACAGGGACTGTCCCAGGGTGATGGTGAATACAGTCACCTTCTTAAGGGGCTGTGATGTTTGCATGGCCCAGAAAAGCTGCATCCCTTTATTGCCTGTGGGAAAGCGGGATTAGTCTGTGTGGAAGCAGCCACAGGCAGTGGTCCTTGAGTGGAGGCCTGAGGCCAGGAGGAATTATTGCTGTGTCTGCAGGAACATGCCCACTGCCACACACATCGACCTGGGACAGCCACTCTGAGAGCCCTACTGGGTGATCCCTCCTGTCCCTGACAACCTGCCTTCATGCGAAGACAAAATGCTTCAGCCTCTGCACCCCATATGTGCTTCCACCAGCTTGTGCCAGATCTGCTCAGAGTCACCAATCCCACTCCCTGGGAAGCCTTTCTGGGAAGTCTCTGTAGACATTTCAGGACAATCCTCTGCATCCTTTCTTTCCGCTGCTCAGAAGTGTTTCCAAGGCTCATCCACAGAGTCAGTGCATGTTTCCCTCAGACCTTTCAGGATCCCCTTGTGTTGTGTGCCCCTAGGGCAGTGCCTTCCATGTGCTCCCCTGTCTAATCATGCCTCCCGTTCCCAAAATTTCTATTTCTGTGAAATATCCTAAAACCGCTGTAGGCTCAGCTAATGTGCTGTGACCCATCCTGCTAATCTGCAAGCATCTGTCCAGGCTGCCAGCACATCCCAAGGTTTTGAGCTAAGAGAAGTCCATGGCAAAAGCCCTACCTTGCCTCTGGCATGCAGAGTGGGTCAAGTAGTGCACAGGAGGTAAAAAAACACCCGCCAGTGATGACTAAGTAATAATGTCTTCCCAGAAAGTGGCAAATCTCTCAGCCTAGAGTCCATCATTGTAAATAATTTTTGTTTTAAAAGCAAAAAAACAAACTGGTGGAAGTCCCCCAGCAGCAGGTGCTGGCTCCATGTGAAACCCAGCCTCACCAGCCCATGGTTCACAGCTGTCTGTTTATTCTATCTGCTATTTATAGCTGGTCAAACCTTTCCATCCTGCCTTGTGTTTCCCACTCACTCTATCTTAATAATTAATGTATTTACTGTTAGTATTTTAATAAAACAAACAAAAAATTGAATGAAAAATATTGCCTGTGGCCAGGGTGCTGCTGGCTTGAGGTGTTTGGGAGGACACAGGCCAGCTGGGGAAGCCTGTGTTGTAATGGATGTTGGAAAGATGCTGAGATGGGAAAAGAGGTGGTGTATGTCTAAAGCATGGGTCAGAGCTTAAGTGTGGCAGGACTGGGTCTGTCTTCCTGGTGAACTGCAGTATTTTCACTGGCTTTGTCTGAACCACCTTTCATTTTGTGCCAGCTGTGGCTGTTGTGCCTGGCCCCAGCTAGGGCAGCCCCTGTTCCAGCTGTGGCAAGTGGGCCCCTGGCTAGAAGGCATGACAGATGTGGAAAAACAATCATTGTGTCAGTCCAAAGGGAAGCTGTTTAACAAAGAGACTGGCTGGCCATGGTTATGGAAAAGTTTGGCTGGGACATGGATGCAGCAGGTGATTTCAGGCTGGTGGCTGTGGGTGCTTGGTGAAGGTAGATGGTGAAACCACTCTGGAAACCTGTGACAGAGGAGCATCCTGAAATCTCTGGGGTAGGTGACACTAGCCAGCATGGAATAAATGAATTGAACAAGTGGTGTACAAAAAAAGATCCACGAGCCACTGAGCCTCACTTCATCATCCACCCTTTTGCAGATGTCTTTTGTACTGTTGCTGCATGAGCCATGACTGCAGCCACCTCACTGTGTCAGCTTCACATTTTTCTCCTTTAGGCTTGTATTTCCTTACTTACGTGCAGGTTTAAGCACTGCTTTATAGCCTCAAGCAGACACCAACCATGTGCCTCTCCCTTATTTAAATTCATTTTACCTGCCAGCACAGCACAAGATTCTGTAAAGTCTGGCTATAATTGAGCTCCTGCTTTGTGAGTTGGTGTTTTGGTCTGTGCCATGAACTATGTAGGCCTCATTGGCCTTAAAATCCCAAAAATAATCACCCATGCTGATACTGCCTTTCTGAAAGGGCAGTTTCTTTCATTTGCTATTGGGTCATTTGGACAGTAAGCTCTAAACCTGACACTTGCTTCTCATTCTTGAGTAGTTAATGATAAACACTTCCTGATTTTTGAACAAGTGGGATTTGCACCACTCTGTGGAGGGAGTGTAGCCCACCTGGTTGTTGCATGAGTGGATATTTTCTCATTTAGAGAAGGTGATATTGCAATTTACTGCCCAGCAGAAGACAGGTCTACAGCCTAAAATATCTCTGATCCCCTAAGATATCTCTGTTCTCCCTAGGAATCTCCATGGAGAGTGGGGAGAGCATTGCTGTGAAACTATGAAAGTGGTGCATGCCTCTGCTCCCAGAAAAAATCCCAGGCAGCTAAGGGGATTAGGTATAAAATGTAGCTAGAGAAACCCTGGTGAGTTTTCCTTTTTTGAGTAGTTGTCTACCCAGGGTGCAAATTCTGAACTCTCTAAAAAGGCCAGTTGTGATCACAAATGTTTATAAAAATAAGTTCAGGGTGTGTTTGTTAATCTTAGGAGGTCTGCACTAAACTAATTTATTACATATTTTTATGCTGGATAATTTTCAGGCTGTTTTTTGTTTTAACAGGGCTGCTAATAGGATGGGACTGAACTGTTAACAGTCTCAGGCACTGTCCAATGATTCACCAAAGCATTTCACTTTTACTACAGCTGATATTTGTGTGACATTCAGCATGCCAGACTGGAACATTCAATATTTGGGACTCTGATTCCTCCCAGACAGAAAGGCGCTTAGGAGAGGCTTCAGGCTATCTCTGGGCTCCTTCCTTTAACAAAAATCTGATTAAGTTAATTATGTTTTGTGGGAAAAAAAAAGGAATAGAAAAAATAGAAAAATATGAGATGTTGATGAAAAGAAATAGAAAAAGCTTTCTGAGCAAAAGGTTTGAAACAATGGATTCCTGCCATCTTAGCTGTTTCACCTTTCCTACTGGCTCAGCTGTGATTTACATTTCAATTGATGAAACAGTGATCCTGATGTGAAACAGCTCTGCAAATAACCAGAGCAAAATCCATGCATCTCTTCTCAATATTCCAGCTCAATATTTTAGTTGAATGAAAAACTGAAGAAAAAGATTTTTTTTAATTGATATTTTCTTTGGAAACTGGGCAGTGGGACTATTTCTTCAGAATTGCCTTGGCAAATACTGTAGAGCACAGACCGGATGCTCCAGAAGGGCAGGCTCTTTCTGCAGAACACCACCCCACACTCCAGCTTTCTCACCTAAGCAATTTTTTTTAATGCCGAATACTTTTCTGACATGATTTACAAGGGTCTTAAAGAATCTTATCAAAAATCAGATTGGATAAAGGTCTAATGGCCCTTCCTCCATCTGGTACAGAGTTAACAGCATAATGATGCGAGAATGTTTAACAGTTCATGCGATTGCACAAGTGTTTCTTTTATTTTGTGAGTTTGACAGATTGCCCCATTCTCCACTGTCAGTTGCTCGTTTCACTTCCAATGATACACAGCTGCAACATGTTTGATGTGCCTGTGAACGCAAATCAAAGCAGTGAACATCTTCCTAAATATTTCTGTAACAAAACCTGTTCAACAGACTAAATTATCTACAGAAGGAGTCCTACAGGAAACACCTGCACTTTGGTATTTAGTTCAGCATTGTGTTACCTAATGCTGCTGACCTGTTCTGTGATCTTGAAAAAAAAAGCTTTTTTTATTTGTTTCCTCTCAGATCCCATCACTCTTTTGTCTCCTTATATGCTGAGTGCTTCATAGTGGAATCTGTCTCATCCCCTTTGTTTGTGCAAGGCTCTGTGTGGCTCAGTCAAAGCCCATAGAGAGTGATGCTGTATGAATAGTGCTTGTCACCTGGCCAGAACAGTGGAGAGGTCTGTCTGATTTGCCCCCTTGTCTGTTGTGGCACAGGACCATTTTATGGTGTTGTGAATGTTGCTGATGTGAATGAAGAGATCAGACCTCACCTTGGCATGCTGCTGCAGTTCCTGGTTGCTGACACAATTATGCAGAAATGGAGATGGATTTCCTGCTGATGCCTGGACTGGATGCAATATAAAGCAGCTTGAAGGAGGATTTTTTCAATTCCAGCTTTAAAAAAGCAGGAGGTATTTTTGTTGGAAGAGGAGCACCAGCATGGTCCCCTGTAAAGGTGCTGGTACTGCTCTGAGGCATGAGCTCCAGTAAGCGAATTTAAATCTCTGGGGAGCAGCAGAGTTAAGGAAGCCTAGCTTCTAATGGCTGCATTGCAGTGCTGGAACCCCCTATGCTTCCCATACTTAGTCTTACAGTACCCTCCAGTCCACTTCAAATCCTCTGCCAGGCTGTGTAGCAGACAGCAAAGCTGGACATGGTGCCTGGACATGAAACTCACTGGGGATCCTCTGATGCCTGATGGGGAGCCTGTCAGGGGTGCCACCCCCATGCATGTGCCTGCAGCACATCAGCCAGAGCACTTTCCAACCACAAGGACTGCTCTGAAGAGACAATGTCTTGGGCTGACACAATGTGCACTGAAGGCAAACAGTTCATCATAAGAGAGAGGAGGGAGTTTCATACCAAGATGTTCAGAGCTGTAAATGAAAGAAGAGCATATGAAAAAGGAAGACAGTTTTCTGTAGTTTGGATCACTCTGAGCTGTTAAGACACTATTTTGTACAACACTTCAGTCCTGGAGTATTTAGGCTTTTTATGTAACCAAGCTACCTGGCTTTGGGCTGTTCTTTGCATAGGACTTCTTACAGCTGCTGGACCAAAACCTTGGTAGCTTGTAGTATTTCTTTGAAAATTTAATGGGGATAAAAGCCATATGAAGGTAATGAGATAAAAATCTCATGACATCTGTTTGCACTTTTAAAAATTGCATGAAAACTGAAAGCATGCAAATAAGCTTAGCATTTGATGAGTGGTGAGCAGTCTTCTCTCTGCTTGTGTCAGCCTGGAGCTGCTAACGACTAGATAGACTGTAACTGCAGCTAAGAGAAAGCCACAAGAAAACAGCACTTGATTAATAAAGCAAAATGGCAGCTTTCAGTATTGCTGGAGTCCCCAGACAGGTGGGGTATGACAGTCTTGAGCAGTCCTGAGAACTGCTGATTCCACCAAGCTGGCTCAACACAAAGCCCATAGTGACTCTGGAGCAATCTTCTGCCTCGCTTTCAAATCACTCTGGACTATCTAACTCTCCTGCTACATCCTGAAGGTGTTATTCCAGACTATCACCATGACAGCCAGGTCATCCCCAGACTTGTAGCTGGTGGAATCAGGCAATCAAATGCAGGATGCTCCAGGTTTCTCTACAGGTGCTGCCAACATTTAAGCATGGGAGGTCATGGTGGGTGTAGGAGCCAAAGCCTGAAACTGTGCTTGCAGCACCAGAGAATAAAAGAAAGGGGACCACTGGAAATACACACGTGGAATGAATCCCTCTCTTTCTGTCCTGCATCTGACAGTGGCCAGCACCAGGTTTCCTAGAAAAGATGTCAGGGCTTGGAGGGCTCAATTGTGGAGTAAGCATATCTCTGCTCTTCATATACCTGCTCTGGCAGGTATACCTCTGTCATGGGTATACCTGCCAGCTAAGCAGCTCAGTCAAAGAGCAGACAAAGACAGGCCCTGGAGCAGGATAACTCACACTCCTCCTGACAAGTGGTCATTATTTGCAGTGTTTCTGAGCCTTGCTGACTGCCTTCAAAATTACAGAAGTTGGCCTGATGGTCCAGGGATAACTGAAGTCAGACATTCCCCCCCTCCCTGAGAGGGAAACTCCCAAGACCAACTCTCAGAAGCCAGCAACAAGAATGAGAAGAAAAATTGCATAACTTACTGTTATTCACAATGGCCCTGTGCCTTCTAGCTACCCAGGCCCTTTCTGAGTACTGCTGAGTTTATGGCTGGTGTTAAAATATGTGTATTCCACTGGAATTCCCCATTCTTTAACTTTTTTTCCTCCATTACTTTTGTGCTTATAAGGAAAAAAGGCAGGTGTTCCCAGCTGTCCCGTTGAAGACCACTGGCACACTCATATTGAGGACTCCCTTTCTCCTTCCTGAGGCAATGTTCATCCTGAAATGCTCAGGGTCTTGCCCTTATCACCACATTATCTCCCTCCCATGGGGGTGGGTGATCAGATCTGTAGCTCATAGCATCTGATACAAAGGTGTTGGGACCTCAGCAGTGGTCCCACCATGACTGCAAGTGCCAGCCTCCTCCCTGAGCATTGCTACATATAACCTAGAACCCCATAAAGTCTGTGAGTCAGAGAAGGGCTCCAGGGTGCCTTTACTTGTTTTCATCACTCTGACTTTCTCTTGTGAAGGGGATCCCTCTTCACTGAGCCACCAAGGAATGACTCCCCAAGCTTTGTCAAGCCTTTTTTCTTAATACAGGAAGCATTTGCATGGCTTTTATCTCATTATATATCCTTCCTTACCTCATTACATATCCTTCTGGTATTATTGTACATCTTCCTTTCTAGATCATTAAAGCAATCAGCACATGGCAATGAAGAAGGGCTGCCGACCAGAGAGGGGGCCTTGGCAGGGAGGAATGTGGAATGAAGGGTAAATATTATCAGGTTTGGGTGCAAGCATGTCAAGCTCTGGGATCAGGGAAATTCAGGAGTACTGTATAACACAAGGGATCTCAAGATGCTAAAAATACACACTTGCCAACAAATGCAACAGTGCAGATTTGTAGAAGAGCCTGGATGATGAGTGGACAGAAATCCCAACAACCCCAGACAGTTCTACTTGATAGGTCTACCAGCCTCTGCCTTTGACTTCAGGGCTTTACTAAGGGAATTTGAACACAACACAACACCCACACAACACAATATCCCATTAATTCTTGCTGTAAACATCTTCTTGAGTTAGCTGACTCTTCTCCTTAGGTCAGTCTAGCAAAGAAAAGCTCCTCCTGACTTGAGGACCTAAGATAGCAGCTCTTGGGTTCTGTGTCAGGACAGTATCCATGGGAAGGGAGAGCCTAAGAGAGGTTCTGTTAGAGCCCAGTACCAAGAAAATGCATGATAAAATGAGGGGACAGCCATCACATGGATAGAGAGCTGATGGAGCCTCACTCCAAGATATCTGTTAAAGTCAGCTGCATGAAAGCACTTTCTTCGAAGTAAGTGCAAGGAGTTCTCTGAGTAAGAACTCAGAAGCAAAATTGGGCAAAGCTTAGTGGTATAAATGTGGTTACAGTCAGAAAATACTTTCTCTTTTCCTTGAGATACAAACTCACTAACCTCTGTGGGATGGGGTGGGGGGGGACAAAACTGGAAATGAGAGCAAGAATTGCACAACACACTGTGATAGAAACCAGGCTTGACTCCCAGCCAGTGTAAATTTAAAGTAAGTGCTATACCAGATCAGATCAAAAGTCCACCTAGATCATTCTCCTAGCTTTGACAGCAACTGAAGTATAAAAACTGGGTACTGACAGAGGGATCTTTTTGCTTCTGCATCCTTTTAGCACCTGACAACTTGCACTGCAGACATCCAGAGATGGAGGTTTGGCTAGACCACTGTATTTGACCATGAGAGGCTTCTTATCATCTGGCTTGTGCTGTTTGAGCCACTGAGATGGTTGTTTTCCACAATATCCTGCAGCAATGAGTTCCATGGAGTGGTTATATCCCATGTGAAAGGGGATAACTGAGTGAATAGGAGGCCAAATGAATGTTTGCTGCCTGAACCCTTACCCCCCCAAGCCCTTTCTCAACATACACAGAATTAAAAACCATAAACCTTTCAATCACTGCTTATGAAGAAATCCCGCAGCTGTACCACACATAAAAAATGGGAAAGTCCAAGTTCGAAATGGGTTGTTGGTCATTCCACATGAGTAACATCTTCATGGGAATTTTGCTAACAAAATTTAATTGTGATGCTGCAAAAATGTTGTGCAAATAATGTTGCTGTGATACATGTGTTGCAAGTTATTACCAAGCCATAAAGGAGCTGGGAAAGAAGAAACCGAAACACAAAATGCTCTGTGACGCCAGCACACCTTCTGGTGAGTATCAGTTTGCAAACCGCAATGTAAGTTTATGCCCACAATTTAATTGACCTCCTGAAAGCAAAGGTAAACAGGGATAGAAGGGCAGGCGTCTGCGGTTCTCTCTTTCCTCCAGAGAGATTCATTCTCCATCAAGCTCTGTCCTATTTCACTGGCATTTTCTCAGCCCCTGAGCAATAGAAAACAATACCTAAGAAACAACTCTCAACTTAGGTGTGCAGGGAAGGGGGCCTGTGAGACATGTCAGCAGTTTTGAGGACAGACACACAGCTCCAAAATCTGACAAGGAAACCTGAGACCCACCACAAAAACCACACAGCCCAAAACAAGAAGTTGGCTTAAGAAAGCAATGTACTCTGAAAGACTGCACTGCCGTGGTGGGAAGTGTGTCAACCAAACTATAAGTGGTCATGGCTGAGAAAAAAACCCATTTTATCTCTTTTCCCAAAACTTGCAATCAAACCTCAGACCCTTTAGTTTGGCAGAATTAACTCATTTCTTTTCTTTAAATACAGTCTTGCAGTAGAAGAGTGTCAAAACAAACTGAGGAAGCACAAGGTGTATCCACTGCCCCAGTAAGGCAAATTGTTGTGCTTGAGGGCTGCCACAGGAGAGCTATGGGTTGCTTACATCTTGTGGTAGGACCCCTGGGACTAAGGGTGCATAATTTTCCCCTCATTACAGAGGCTGGTGGTGTGAAGTGCTGCTCTTCTAGGGAGAAATCTCCTCCGGGAGCCATTTCCCGCTCCCTTTTTGGCACAGACCAATTATCTGCAGTGTAAGCTGTGACATATATTGGTATCACAATTATACACCCCCTGCTCCTTCATCCTGTTTAATCTGTTAGCACCTGGGTCTGTAGAGTCAGAGCAATGGCATTTAATGTGGGAAGAAAGGCAAGTGCTAGGATTAAGCTGCCCTCCAGCATAGATACTAAATAAAGAAAAGCAATCACCAAGAAGGCTGTCTCAGCCCCAGTGCCTGTTCCAGCTCAGCCTCTCCTGTACGCAGACCCTATTTCTGCCACAGTGCACATTTTTGTGTCCAAGGACCCAGTCTGTGGAAAGGGGAGTAGGGCTGCTCACATGTACTAAGGGCTATCTGGAGAACTGCAGACCTTCTTGCTGCCTCTTTCCTGGGGCATGGCCTTCAGGCCTTCCCTGAAGGCCACTGGACATTACCCTCTAACTCTGAGGCTCTTGCAGCCAAGGCTCTTGTTCATCCTGCTGCTGCCAGGCTCTCAGACCTCAGAAACTTCTCTGTGATACTGTCTAGGCTTCAGCATGAGGGGAAAAGGGCAAGAGGAGGAGGGGAATTTGGGGATGCATGATTCCCATGGTAGAAGAGACACTTTGTGACCCTGAATAGACTATGCCATGGGGAGTGAAGGGGATGTGTTTCAAGCTTAGTCAAACAAACAGGCAGACACAGTGTGTAGAGAGCCACGATCAGGTTCCTAAATTAAAACTGTCAGCCGGCTTGGGCCACCCAGTTTAGCAAGGGAGATGTGCTCAACACAAGTACCTCCCTGCCATTTTGAACTCACTGTGGGCTGCAACATCAAGGCCACCACACAGCTGAGCTTTAGTGCTGGACAACATAGCCCAGCTCTCCGGGAGCTGCAGTCCCAAACCTCACATCTGCTTTGGGAGAGGAAGTGAGCCTTGGCCACACTCCCTTACAGGGAAATTAGGTAGGCAGGAGAAATACAGCAAGCCTCAAGAGAGAGAGGAGTGGGGCTGGTGTGAGCCAGGGCTTCACCAGAACTCATTTTCCCTCCTGGAATAAGGAGGCAGGAGGGAAGGGATGTGCTCTATCCCCTGACCCTACAGTTTCCCATTTTGCATTCCCAGACAGCATTAAGGATGGCAGAATGGGCTGTGCCTGCTTATCAGTGGGGTCACATCAGTCCCTGGCACAGCGGAGCCAGCAGCGTGAGGGAAGCCAGATGGTTGTAGAGGTGTCAGTCTGGCTGTGCTCTGTTTGTACACGTATCACATTCACATTTACATACATCTCCACCCACACAGAACTGAACTGGAACCAAGATAATTTGGAGTAACAAAGGGGGATTTCTCTATGACAAATCCAATCTTGAGATTCACCCTGTGGATGATCCTTGTATAAACCTCCCACCCTTTCAATTACTCTTTCCCCATCCCACTACAGCCTTGTAACTCCTCTGCTTGCCAGCACTGAGGTGGCTCAGTAGTGCATCCTATTCTCTCACACAGGAGCACTGGACCACTTTGGTGCTCTCAGGAGGCTTAGCCTGCAGCAGGTGCTACTCAGAGGCTGGTGAATAAGAGCCCAGAGAGAGCCTGGCAGGAGCTGCCAGCTGCAGCCTCACTCCATTAGCATGAGATGTGCCAAGAGCTTCAGAGCTGATCAGTGCCAGAAGGCAACTTCCTGATGCAATTAAGATAGAGATAAATTCAGACACATCTTGCCATTCTTCTGGCCCATGTGTTGCTAATTAAAAGTTAGCCTGTATGTTTAGGATCAAGGACAGCAACACATATTTTGGTGGTAGAGGACATTTCTATGTGTCCTTGTCACATTTGTAGTTGGACCTACAGAACATGGTTGTGGCTACCAGTGAGTGAGAGGTTTCTCTTGGACTCTTTTAGCTTATGCTGCACACCTGGTTCCATTTAAAAGCTTATTAAATTCAGAGAGGCAGGGCTGTCCCACAGGTCAGGAGTTGTAATGGAGCTCAGGAGTTTGCAGTTTTGCACTTGAATCAGCTGGATTCAAAGCATGATGTTGGGAAAAGTCACCTGACTTGTGGTTCCATTCACATCATGCAGGCCAGGGAGTGCTGAGCCTCCAGTGGGACCCTGAGCAATAAATCTTGGAGCTGGGGACTTACTGCAGTTTCAAGTACAGAGCACAACAAGTCTCTAGTCTCTCTTCCCCTTAAGATAGCTGTGATACAAATGGTCAGTCTTAAGAGGATTTTTTTCCTATCTGTGCATTAAATTTTAACTGGGCATCATTTTCTCTGCAGTTCATGAGCATTTCTGTAGGAAGTTTTGTGATTCCAGCGAGTGAATAGAGTTCATGCTCTGACAGTAATTAAATGATAAATCCACTTTTGGGTTGAGGAGACAACATGTGTTCTAGGGTGGTCCATCAAATACAGAAACAGCACCATGCAAATGAAAAGACAGTTCAAACAAAGGATTTCACAATGAGACTCTTACAGCTAAGGCATTTGGGATCATTGGATCTGGATCTGGTTCCCAGCCACAGCTTTGCAGCATGAGCTGAGGCTCTCAGCTTTCTCTTCTCTATGAAGGGAACAGTATTCTACCTGCTTTATATGGGAAGGCTGCACACAAATGTGAAGATATCTAACAGGCTGGATGAGCCTCCAGCAGAAGGAGCCACAGTTGACTATCCTGATGGTTGCCTGACTAAAATCCCTTCTCCAAATCCTGTGAAATCTCAAGAAAGCAAAAAACCCAAAGGCAAATAATCTGTTTGAAAATGTACCATGAGTTAATCAAGAGTTCTACTCTCTAGAGTGAATATTTGGTGTATATTTCTTTGTATTTCTCTCCTACCTTCCTCTTTCATAATTTAAAGAAATTAAGAAAAATGCTAAAGGTATGTTTCAACACCAGCCCCCTCAGGTTTGTGATCAAGTAACTTTTTCCCTCCTTCAGCTGTGACAGGAAGCTGATTGGTGAGAATTGCTAAAAGAGCAGATTAGCGCCTGCTGAACGTTGCCAGTTCCTAGGGCTGATCAAAAGCCAGGCAGTGCCCCTGACAGCTCCCCCCAGCCCTCTCTGGTGACCACCCAGATGTTTTCCCATTCCAGCCTTCAGATTTACAATCTGTCACAGCACACAGCTGTGAGCTGGACTCAAAGAGGGCTGGCGCTCCGTGGTTGGAAAAACTAGACCTTGTTTCTTTGGGCTGCACCTTGCTTTCCAAAAAAATGCGAGTGTTCAGGAGAGTGAACAAACCCTTGCAGTAAAGATTTCAAGTGGATGGGTCCCAAAGCAGTGGATCTGCTCTAAGCATGCAAACAGCAAGGGCACTAAGAGTTTCTTAGATATTTCAGAGAATTCTGAAAAAGTATCATTTGGAAGGTCAGCATGGCCAGTTGTTTTGCAACTGCTCTAAACATATGAGCTCTACATCGTTCTTTGGTCATTGGGAGGAACAATCCTTCACCAGTTCACTCCTCAGCCCTGAACCATTCTCCAGAGTCCTCTTTTAATGCTGGTTCTTCAACACTAAAAGATCAGACTACTGCCTGCTAATGGCTGCCAGTTTACAGGACTGATCTGAGACCTGGAGTAGTGCTCCACTGATTTGATGGCATGTTTGATGGCTCTTAAAATGCCAGAAAATGGGTGCAAACACTGTTCCATATATATATATATATGCTTCCAGGCTGGTTATATTCAAGCATGGCATATCAGCTTCCCCAATGAATCTCTAGAAAACCAGGAGACCCCTAAACACCATGCTCATGTGGCTTTTCAAAGCACAGCTGGTGTATTCTTGCCCTTGTTGGCCAAGTCTCTCCCTGTTTAGCTCCTGAAGGCTGGGAGATGTGCTGCCAGGCACTCAGCCTGGGACAGCAGCATGTGGGTGCAATACAGCCCTGCTTCAGCATCATGCTAAGCTCTGGAGTCACTGCCTGGGGAAAGGATGATCTTCTGTAGTTATTCTCTTTCCCTTCACTAAAACACTGGGAGATACTTTAGCTCTTTCTGCGCTTTTATCCCTCACACCAAGAAAATGAGCCACTAATGAGAACCATTTGACTTGTGAGTTCTCACTGCTCTTTGATATCAAGGTCCCTAAAACTACTCCACTAGCTCAGAGACACAGAAAATGCTGGTTGTATAGCTTCTGCTCCTGAGATCCAAAAGCTTTGGGCTTCACAGCCAGCACAGATTTCTGCCTTCCCTCTGGTCCAGCCACAGAGGCTCTTGACCACTTCTGTGTGGAGATGCTCCTGGGACTCTTTGGAACAGTTTTGCATACCAGAAGTCTTTGCCAACTCCTAAATTCTCAAGTTTTTCTTCCACTACCTGGAGCTCCAGAGTATCTCTCCAGAGCATCTCTCATTTCTGATCTTTCTCTCCTGAGCAGAGATTCCTAAAATTCTTTAAATTAAGACGTCAGTTCAGAAATTGCAACAATCAAATTACCTTCTCTATGTTTGTGGTGTTGGTGGTTCCTAAGGTGGGTGAATGCTGGGGCCACTTGTTCTGAGCTGAACAATTTTGTGATGTGATGGGATGATTTGGACACTACAGTGCCAAAGCAGGAACCGTGCATGAAGTCAGATGTTTGCAGTCAGTTAGAGCATGAGAACTGGGTGTGTTGCACAAACCATGGATAGCTCCAGGTCCAAGTAGCTGGGAGCTGGGGAAGCTTGGAGGAGCTTGGAGCCCTGCCTGATGGAGACGAGGGAGGCTTTGTGAGCAGCATCAAACACTGTTCTCAGAGAAGGGGCTGCATAAACATGCTTCTTGGCACTTGGTCAGTGAACAAAGAAATTCCTTTTTCTTCCCAAGAATGTGTTCAGGGTGGGTTCTTGGACCCTGAACTTTGAATAATGCTGGTGGGGAAGGTCATGCTGAATTCCTTCTCTGCTCTGCAGGGCCAGAGTCTGGGCAGGGTCCCCTCTGTGGGGGCTGCAGTGCCTGAGGATGATCTTCCAGTTGCTTCTGTGGGGAGCCAACACAAAGGTGTGGCAACATTCAGGATAATGACCCTTTGCTCCTGTCATTCCCAGGAGTTACTGGGAAGAGCATCAGGCCTGACAGATGCTCTGTCAGGGGCCTGAGACCACTCTTCACAATCTTACCAAAGGTCTTCAGAGAAGGATGCAGGCTCAAATGACTCCTTCAATGTGCCTGGAAATACTGCACATACTGCCTCTCTGGGCAGCAGGTAGACCATTTTGACTCTGGATACAGGCAAAAATGAGAACTTCTAAGATCTTGTGCTGCCCTAGCAAAGCCCTACTTTCCAAGAGTTCAGAGCATCCTCTTTACCAGTAGCCTTCCTGCAGCCAAAACATTTGGTACCACTGACAACCAGGCTTTTTACTTAATGAGTAACAACTGTATTACCTCCCACAGGCCCTGTGAGGATTATTGAGTTAACTGCTTTGGAAATGTACAACAAGTGACTAATAATAATAGGAGTGGCACAAATATTTCACAATAAGCAGTCTGTCAGATTCAGTCTTCTCATTCTTTTCCTCAAACAGCACTCACTATGAAGTTGTGTTTTTCTTGCATTCTTGCATTTGTTTGTTGATTTAATCAATGAAAACATCTGGTCATCTCTTTTCCTGTGACTTGACAGCAAATATCTGAAATTCAGTGTGTGTTAGAGGGGGTGGCACCTCACATGTAGAGCATGTTGCTGATCCCCGAGCAGTTGAGCAAGTATGTTCTCTGAGAGGCAAATTACTGCAAAAATAATTCTATTTCACCTATTTTGTGCAGGGGACTGAAATGTGATGGCTAGAAGTATCTTGAGCAGTAAAATATTGCTCAAGTTTCTCATGGAAGTGAAATAGTATCATAGTCCCAAAAGTCATCCAAAGGATTTGAACCCAAGTACTATGAGCACCAAACAACAAACCTTGACTTCTGCCCAGTCACCTGTGTTCTCCAAGGGACTGGGCAGTGCTGCAAGTACATTCCTTCCCAGGATCTTTATTTTCACCTGTTGCTCAACTTGAATTGTTCCTAGTGCATGGTGCTATACAAGGGCTAACTTTTATGAGAATCCTGAGCATTCTGGTAGTAACAATAGCTGCATCTCCAAGGAAGCTGGGATCAGCACTGCATAGCTGTGTCCAGCTGGAGCAGTACCTTGCCTGCCTTCCCTGATGTGAAGCCATATGTTGCTGTGCTGATGCTGGGATGTCATTATTGTTTGAACAGCAATGCACTCAAAGTCATAAGGAGAGGATTAGGATGACTTTGTGGCCAGATCAGGCAGAGCAACTGCTGTCTTCAATTTCAGCAACAGAGAACAGAGCACATTTATGGATACGTGGTCATTGCTTTCTTTGGAAAAGCCCTTCCCTTCCTTGCTCGTTACCCCATGCCAATGCTACCTGTGCCCTGGCAAGAGGCCCTGTCCCAGAGCAAAGGCCAGCAGGTGACACCCCTTCTGTTGTTGACCTGGCAGGAGAGCAGCAGACTGAGCCCTGCCAGTAGCAAGGAGGAGGCAGGGAGTAGGTACTGGTACCAATTAGCAGCCTGAACGGGGTTATTACAGGACAAGCTCTGTTTAACTTAACTGCTAACAGGCTGGCTCTGTCATTTGGAAGAAATCACAGGCAAACAGACTTAATGGGGGCCCAGAGGAGTGGGGGCAGGGAGCACCGTGGCTTCCCTTCCTCTTATGAGCAGTGTATTTTGTAAAATACAAATGTAATTGTCGCTTGAAACACATGTACAGCTGGATGGGAAGGAGGGCGGGAGCTCCGCTGATCAGCTCAAATCTACAGAGCAATCTGCATCCTGAAGATCATGGCTTTGCACATCTGTTTCACAGGTTCTTTTTGTCACCAGAGGATAATAGGAAAGCTTTCCTGTACTCCTGCCTGGCTCAGAGTGCTCACAGCAGCCAGACCTCCACCCAGGGGAAAGCCCCTATACCTTTCCCTCTCCTGCAAGCCTGGCACTGCCATGGGCTGTGCCCAGTGGGTCCTGCTTCTCTGGCAACCCCCCGGGCCTGCTTCTGACCCCCCAGTGCAGTGCTGGCAGCTTGAAGCAGCCAAGCCTGACTCTTGCTCTGATCTGAGGCATGGCATGGTCTGATTGGGACTTGCACTTGTCATGCAGAAGCTGCATGAGCAGAAAATGGATTGAAAACCCTATATGCAGCTGGAGCTACTGTCTGAAAATTTCACCAACTGAGTTCTCTCCCAAATGAAAGATGGAAAGAGCAGACAGAGCACTATATTTTCCTTAAGCACAGGACCCTGGCTCATTCAAAGCACAGTCCAGTGGCTGCAGAGGTCCATTGAGATTCCGGCAGAGGTCAGGTGGCTCTGGTGGGATCCTTGAGCCCACACATCCTTTCTGGATTGGAAACACTGGAAATGTCTGGTTTTGTGAGGAAAGGAATACCACTGGTATGTTAAATGGATGGTTGGGTGAGGTTCTGGAAAACTGATGTCTGTTAATTCAGTAGGATTGCTCACTGTGTCAGGATTGTACTGGCTTAGATCAAGGAACTTTTTAAGGATGAAGAACAGCCTCTGCTTTCCTGAATTCTGTGTTTTGACCTCTGGGAAGGTGGGCATGAAGGAAGAAAGCAAGTTGCATAGTGTAGTGTGTAACTTACAGACAGTACCTATGAGTCCTAAATCACAGCAAAATTTTGCTAGTCCCTCCTGCCCAAACTGGAGCAGCTTTTCAATCCATGGCACCTCATGACAGCATCAGGTGTGGAGGAAAATGTGATAGGTGGGTGAGCAAGAAAGCCCTTTCCTGATGGGAGCAACCTGCCACTAGGCAGTCAAACCCTGTAAGCAGCAAACTTTGCCTGCTACGCTCTGAACTTGTATCCATGAGAGATCGGGGCTCCTGGCTTCTCCTCATTTCAACATTTAACAGGAGCAAGGCACCCACTACTTCCCACAAAGGGCAAGATGCCACTGATAGACTGCATGCTCATGGTAACTCAGTATGGGAACTACAGTGCAGAATGTGGCCCTTCAAAGATTTCTAACTCCCTCCTTAGGCTGCTAGGTTTCTATTTCTAAGAAGACAATTGACATGAGTACTTTTTTTCAGTGTCAGAGAGATATTTCTTGAGAAAGATCCTACAAGAGAAAAGGGTTAATGAGATGCATTAATTTAGTAAAGATTAAGAATTTGCAATTGATAGCAATGGAGAGAAAAAGGCTTTGCCAGAGTTGAAGGAAGGGCATAGCAGGGACTGTGAGGCAGGAGCAAGTAGGGTAGAGTTGTGGGGCCAGGACTAGGCTAGTGGGGAGGCAGCAAGGCAGGTCCAAAAGCAACAGTAAAGCTGTGCAGTTCTTGATGGTACCAGTATTGCAAAACTATGGCTCACAGTGCTATACCAAACACATCTCCAGAAGCAAAGCACTGTTAACAGAGCACACATGGCCTTCTCCTGAGCAGCATCCCATAGCATGGTGTGGCCTTTTAAAATGTGCCAAACAGATTGAGTACAAGCAGCACACACATAATAAATGTGACACAACAATAAAAAACAAGCAACAATACTGCACTCCCAAAAAATGCTGGAAATGCCACAGAATTCATTGAAGATGCCCCAACTCCCCCTTAACCTCTATGCCAGGAACTATTGTTTCTAATGTTAATAATGCCTGGTAATAAACAGTGGCATAACTCCAGGTCCCTGTAGGTCAGGGATAATGGGATCAGACTGAAGCAATGTAATCAGTAGCAGAGCTCAGCTTGGATTGCCAGGCTCTCTTTTTGACAGCACGTACCACTGCTGGAAAAAAAGAAGCCACCAAAGATAGGCACATAGCAGGAAGGTGCTTCCTCCTGCAGCCATTTCTTGAGTTGCTGGAGTTCAGAGCATCCTGGAAGAAGGGATGTGGCAAAAGACCCTGAGGAGTTTCACAGGCTTTGGCCACTGCCTCATAGAGGTTGGGTAAGTGAAATTTACTTGGCTAAGCAAACGCTGGCAGACCATGCTGAGGTGGAAGGGGAGAGCTTGTTCCTGCCAATCTGTGTGAATAATGGCCATGAGATAAAGCACATGGAGCCACTGGACAGGAAGGCATTTCTTTTTTCCATCCCTCTGTGATGTGCCGATGCCCCACATCCCTCTCAAATACATCTCCCCTGTCTGGGTGTGGGAGCCTGGAAGAACTGCTGACTGAAATGGGATGGAACCAAATGCCTCACTCAGCACAGACACCATCTTTTAAACAAGCCATTGATATAACACTCTGATATTGATATGATACAGTGGCCCTCCGTGCCAACAGCTTGTGCTCCTCACCATGACAAAACTAGCCCTTGCACCAGGGCTTCCTTGCTTTGTATGTGCCTCTACACATCCCTCTGGGAGTGGGCTGTGAGGGGGAGGAAGGAGTTAAAAAAGCCAATGCCGCCCTAACGACCCATCTGCCACCTCATCTCGTGTGACAAGAATCATGCAGTGGCGGGGGTTGGGAGGGCAGGGAGCAGCTCCCTTTCTCTCCTGTTAGCTGAACCTCTGATTATCATTTCTGTGCAGCCGAGGAGGTGGCAAGCCATTGTGTGTCAGCTGGGAGAGCTGCTGAAAGGGGGCTTCTCCCTGTCTTAAAGGAGAAAGCCCTTCCTAAACCCTCCCTTCACAAAGAAGGAATTGCCCTCCTCCCAAGGAGCCTCGCCAACAGGAAAAGGCCCTCAAAAAGCTCCAACCATCGGAGCTCCAGCCCTGGGGGCACTGGGCTGAAGTCTTTGACAGGGATGCCCCCCACCAGGGAGCAGAGAGCCAGGGTCCCCAGCCTTCCCGGAGAGGCTGGTGACCAGCAGGGCCAATTAGCACCAACCTCAGCATCAGGTTTTGTGTGATAGGGGCACTTGGCCATGAGGAACTGGTTGAAGCTCCTCACCTCATTTCACACAGCCAACAGCAATCAGATGGTAATAACCATGGGTCACTAGAAGGTGACCTCGAGGTGAAAGGCTCCATATCCCATTATTAGCTTACTTAGCTATCAGCCTAGCATGTCTTTCTAGTGCTTTGAATCAGAGAATGGTATTCAAGCTCTTTGAGAAAGTTCCTGCTGGATGGTGTTTAGCATTGTGCATTTCCCAGCAGACATGCAGGAATGGTAATTAAAATCCTCCATGACTACCATGTACTGGGACCTTGCCATTAGCATTGTGTGACTAGGCAGGAATGTATTGATTCCTTGTCTGAGCTGTGCATGCTTACAGCAGACACCAGCTCTGAGTTTTGTCCTGCTTTATTGTATGTGTGTGTGTGCTCATCTTATGTTAGCCATTAAACTTCCCATTAGTATCTGCTGGTATTCTACAGCATGCAGAAAGGCCCTGAGTGGTAAGTGGCATCCATGCTCTGATCTCTGTCAGATCTAAACAGATTGCATCCCACAGCACCAACAGTTTAGTCAGCTCATTTATCCCACTCAGGGATCATGTAATTCTTTCTGGCCATTTGTGTCATCTTCTTTTTCCATCATAATCTGTTTAGCTGGAGGAGAGCTGGATGAAAATGTCTAAGGGCCCTTGTTTCTGAAGCAATTCCCATCACAGGATACATTTCCCCCAGTTGTGTGATAAGCTGGCAGTTCCTTTGCCCTAGTTGCCTGCTCCTTCCGTGCTGTGTGTCTGCATCTCTGCCTGAGTTACAGTTTTTGGGCCTGATCAGGAAATTAAAATCTTTTTCACTCATCTGCCTTTCTCAGCAGCTGAGTCACACTGTCTCTTCTGGTAAGCACAACCTCTCCATGGCATTAGCAATAACTCTGGTGCAACCACCATGCTCTACCAGCCATGGAGCAGATAGGCTTGTAGGGAGAACCAATTTCTTTTGATATAGTGACATGCTTTGAAAAAAACTGGGAAAACTTACAGGCACAAAAGCATCCTTTTCAATTTCAAACGACAAACAGCAAACTCCTGGAAAGGACTGGCTGAGAACAATGTTTTGAATGTAGTTTGGGTCTGGTAATCAACTGGGCAGTTTGAAGAAAAGGTGGTTAGCACCTGTAAAAAGTTGAAGGATGAGAAGTAGTGGGAAATGAGAAATACTGTGTAATAAAATAGGGCATTTATGGAGTTGATGAGCTTTGCCATCCAGAAGTACTGTAGACTCTAGCACCCAGCTTCTTCTTTGAAGGTATTATATGAGTCTCCCTGAGGATCAGGTTGAGAAGTCAGTGGCTAAAAGGCAATTTCTGTGGAGAAAGCCAGTTAGGTGCTTATGTACCTTTACCAGTTGCCATCAATAATCCATCTGGGGCTGTACAGCTTGCTCAGCAGCACCCACAGTTCTCAGGGGGATGTCTGTTGCAGTGGGAAAACATACTACATACTGTGGGCTGGGAAATGGGGTGTACACATAAACGCACTTATGTGTGTTGATCTGCATCCATGTCCAAACCCCAAAAGGTAGCTGCTTCCCATATGCATGGAACCTTTCAAGCATCTAGCATTCCCCACTTTTCCTGGCTCTTCCACAGCTGCTTCTGGAAACAAGTGCTCTGGAGACACTGAGGAGAGGACAGCAATATTGTTTTACTGCAGTATGGCAACCTAAGCAAAATGTGGTACTAAAGGTTTCCAAAACCGAGGCACATTGGAATGTAGTACATCATAACACACTGGGGTGATCTGGCTTCTTTTTGAAGAGTAGGAGGAGTAAGAAAGGGGAGTAGATTCAGGCAACAGTAAAGAGGAACCCTGGAGGGATTTTTTACATGGCCACTTATGGAGCTCTTAGCCTTTGTCTTTTGCCTCTCCTTTTCGTCTGCCAAGGAGTGTGCCTCCAAAATAATCCTGAGAGTGAGGTGGCTCTGAGACCTGGTGTCCCATGTGTTAAACATTTCTTTCCTGTGAAGAGGAGCCTCTAGATATGTCTAAAACACTACAGAGTCACAGGAGTTCACCAGGAAAGGATGCAGTCCACTGGTCCCTTCATTTGAAGAGATGTGTGAATGGGCAGCATGACCCACACAGTTCTGTGGAGGATGTGCTGTCAATCCAGACTCCATCATTCCCTCCCTGCTCTGGCTTGCTCAGATGGTTTGAGGATGTGCAATGAGAACTGTCAGAGCAGTCCCTTAAGTTTCTGCTTTACTGGGAGTCACCTGAGCTTCTTTAATAAGGGTGTCCTAGTGATTCAAGGCTGAGACACCATGAACTGGCAGAGAAGATTTTGAAGTTGCTGCAGGGTACTGTGTAGGGTACTGTGACAAAGGGAAGCACAGCTTGCTCCTGCAATTATAGATTCATGACTCATATAATAATTTAGGTTACAAGGCACTTCTAGAGGTCATCTGGTCCAAGCCTTTGCTCAAAGCATGGCAAATCTTTATGTTAGATCCACCTTCAGAGCTAGATCTAGTTGCTCAGGGCTTTGTCCAGTCGAAGACCTCCAGGGCTGGACATTACACAATCTCTGGACAACATGTTCCGGTGTTTGACCACCCTCATTGTGCAAAAATATTTCCTAATATGTAATTATATTTTCTCTTGCTACAACTTGTTCTGTTGCTTCTTGTTCTTCTGCTGTACACCTTCATGGAAGTCTCAATTTTCTATATTATTTCTAATTAGGTATTTGAAGAGATAAGGCCTGGGAACAGAAAGGCACTTTTGGCCTTTTTCAATGTGAAGAGGAGCTCAGAAGAAGCAGTATCAGAGTATACAACCTTGAAATCTTTTCATGCTGCTCCGAGATACACCTGCCACTGAGATCAGAACAACCCAAATGATCATGTTACAAAAGAATAAAAATTATTCTCAGGAAACTGGTATGATCTGATCTATCCTAGAGGATTGATTTACAGAATTAACTCTTGGACAGTCCAATGCCTGTTCCTGGTCTGTGCGTAAGAGAAGGCAAGGTGGAGAGGAAAGGCAGCTCTGGGGAAGTCAGTGATACAGGATGGGAGGAGGTAATAAAGAAAAGGATCAGAAATCAGTGCCTTTTAAACACTACTCTTCTGAGCAGGTATTCCTGTGTTGGATGTGCAGCCTATCCATGCTTTTGGGGGTGCCACCATACACAAGCTGAATGGTTTCTCTCCTGCAGGACACGACAGCCTTTTTGGCCCAGTGATGACTGAATAATTTATATCGCTGCTTACCCAGGGGTTCTGCAGATTCCCAGGGTAGCTCTGAAAAAGTTGAGAGAGGGGGACAAAGTGTCTTGTCACATCTGGAAGGTTGTTTGAGCAACATAGAAGGGGACAAATTTGTCAAAGCTAGAAAGAATATTGTGTGGTAGTACGTGTCTTTTCATAGTGGCAACTTTCCTCCAGCCATAACAGTTTCACAAGGAATCAGAAATGAAGGAGGCAGCCTATGGGGGCTGTGAGCCTTCCAAGCAGCCCAGGTCATCTACGTTATGTAGTTAAAGGCTGGCATTGCATCAAGGGGGCTCACTTGGCTGGTGAAAATCAGCACAGCCTCTCTGGAGACTCTGGAACTGTGCTGGTTTATCCTAACTGAGAAAGGAGCCCATGATATCCAGGCTCAGACTGCATGATCTAGATTTGTCTTCTGTACATGCAAGAGGTATCCTAGGAGTCTAGGACACTATGGATTACACGAAGGAATTTCTAGCTGGTGAGTGGAGGAGGCCACCTAAATTAAATACAAGTCCTGTATGTACTGCCTAAAAATCAGTAGCTCTATAGCTGGGCACTGCTGGGCTCACTGCCCTGGGAGAGCAGTAGCTACCTGAACTCTGGCTAGGCTAGGGAGCCAAGCAACAGCATTTGATGGGAAGAAAAAGTATCCTGTTTCTTGGGAGGCTTTTCTCACAGGACTGTTATGAGGAAGAAAAACTACTACGGAAAAATAACAATAGTGTCTGAAAAATCTTGAATTCAGCTCACTTTACACAAAATGAGGGGCTCATAAACCCTTGGCTTTACTTTATAGTCAATGAAGAGAGATGAACACCCAGAGAAATACCCAGGTCAACTAAAGTCTATCTTGCTTTTTGTAGAGGTGTGTGCTTGTCCCTGTGTCTACAGGGAGGGCAGAAGGTGCTTACTAGAACTCTATACCCCAGGCATAGTATTCCAATCAAATCCCATGGGAGCAGCACTCCCTAGTAGAGGTCAGCTGGCATGACAATGCCTGAGTTTTGCAGGAAGGCCAGAGATCCAGCCTCCACGTCCGAGTGAAGGACACCAGACAGTAATGAAAAGATCATGATTGTAAAATTAGCATGGAGTGGATGCTCCTGACATAGTGTATTGGAATGTTGGCAAAATCTCAAGGAAAAATTAGAGTGGAAAGAAAAGTTAGAGAAAAGGACCATGAGAATAAGCAGAAGACTAGAGAGTGCACTGGTAAACATTTGGACTAGAACAATGGCTGGAACACGGGTGGACTACAGAAGGGTTTAAGCCAAGCTTTGACTTGCAAACAAAATTCATGTTAGGATTTGACCTGCTGATTGTCATGGGTGCTGCTGAGTTTACAGTTTTCCTTACTGAGGAAGGAATGTGTAGGGATGAAAGCAATGGTGTCAGGGGTGCCTTTGCACTTCTGGTTTGGCAGATTTTCCTCTCTGTGGACTTTTCTCGGCCTCTGGGAAAGTCCATTGTTGCTACAGACTCATTTATTGTAGTTTTCCTCCTAATTTTCATTCATGCTCAGAAGGGTGCAAAATTTGCAGTCAATCAGAGGGACTTTGACAGTGGAGTTTGTCAAAGGTAATTAAAGCCTGGAATCGCCTACGTGTTTATTTTTATTTTTTCGAAATATGCTGGGATGAGTCCAGATTGTATAGCAGGAATAGTTTCTATTGCTTTTCTTCACTTTAATGGCACCAGTTCTTTTTTCCCCTCAAATTCTTCCATTTGCTGCAAAATATATTAGGAGAGAGAATTCCTTTCCTTTCCTTGCCATTTTGTCTCTCAAGGTTGCCAGATCATAAACATTATTGATACCAATCCTTCTTCTCCTTAGTCCAGCTACCTTTTAAAAATGTTATTTTATTATAACACCTTTTCATTAAATAGGAATCGTCAAAGCCCATTCACAGGTGCTGTTAACACACCCCTGCCTTGGGGCAGTCAGCAGTTTCAGCAGCACATTTCCAAGCAGCTCCCAATGTTCACACCGAGCTCTCTTGCACAGCTGTGGTGCAAAAGCCCAGCACAGATGAAGTACAGTAGCATGTACCAAGCCACAGCACTTGACACTAGCAGAGTGGCCCAAGGCGTTGCACTGTGACTGCAAACCCACCTCTAGGAAAACGTGACAGGGTGAAACAGAGACTGGTCAGGGCAGAGAAGTTCAGCGGTGATGGTAGTAAGGTTAACTCAAGGGTGAGAAGACTGTGGAAGAGGTGAAGACATATGGAGTATTTAAAGGGAGCTAAGAGAACGTGTGACAGCCTGGTATGGCAACTATACAACAAAAATGATAAAGTGGGAGGGATCAGACTGACAAACAGGTCAGGAGATGTGGGAGATCCTTCACTGGTTTCAAGAAGGAATGTCTTGGTCAAAGTGAAAGACAAGAAAAGACATGAAAAGAAGCAAAAGAAGAAGGAAAAGGAGGATGAAAGAAAGATTTTGTTCAGTGTTGCAAAGGCCTGGGACAGATCCACTGGGAGAGAAGAGGGAGATGTATATAAGTAAGAAGGGAAGGAAAAGTGAATAAGAGATCGATGAATATAAGCTGTTGTCCACAGTGCAGTCATAGCTATGGCTGCAGTGAACCACGGGTGCATCTAGGGTAGTGTTAAATTGCTGGTACTGCCATGTAAGTAGTACCACACCATTACTCATGGTGTGGCTGTGGCAGCAAGGGGTGCCAGCAGTCCTGGAGACAGGCCAATTAGCTTTATAAGCTGAAGAAATCATTTTGGGAAGAGAACCAGAGATGCTCAGGGAGACAGCAACAGAACACAACCACAGCAGAGATTTTTTTCTGCTCAGAGTGGATGAAATACAGGTCTTCATTCCCCTCTTTTGTCTTCCACTAGCGCTGGCTCCTCTAACTGGCAGCTACTCTTTCCCAGTGCAGGACCAGTATCTACACTACCAGTATCCACCTGGGGCACCTTTGCCTTCAAGGGCTTTTGGGTGGTCCATGAGTAACAGCTCTTTTCCTACAGTGACCAGAGGCTTCAGCACTTGTGGAGCAAAGAGTTGGAATAACTTCTCCCTCCTCAATGAAAATTAAATGCAAGAGC
The DNA here is from genome assembly GCA_024734555.1 of Trochalopteron elliotii. Classification (NCBI taxonomy): domain Eukaryota; kingdom Metazoa; phylum Chordata; class Aves; order Passeriformes; family Leiothrichidae; genus Trochalopteron; species Trochalopteron elliotii. Next base: position 4,959,375 of record JANPWX010000045.1, read on the forward strand.
CCTCCATCCCCTCCCTACAAGCAAAGTCCTGGCCTATTAACCGGGATGAAGGGATTCGGGGGCTATAAGGCAGGGGAGAAACATATCTTTGTGTCTGCTTGCAACTTTGTAAGAGGCAATGTTACCATGGTAATGGGTGGTCTTTACTGAGAAGGGGAGTGAGCTACAGTCTTAGTGTGAGAAGAAGGGGGGGGCGATGCTAAAGGGAGGCAGCCCGAAAATCTCATGGGAAGGGAGAGAAGGGACTGTAGTGTAGGGCAGGGAGGTGGTGTTCAGAGAACCAACCACCTTTGGCAAAGTGGCTGTGACAGCAAGCCTGACATCGGGCATGGCTGCCCCACAAATGCGGGCTCTCCATTGAACTGCTACAGGACGGGCACCTTTAGACTGAGCCCACATATTTCCACTAAGGTCATCACCCCCGTCAAAAGAGAAGGCACCACAATTAGCCCCCGCGGCCTACTGCTTGACTGACAGCCCTCACCTGGATGTGCCCCTTCTGCTCTCCCCCCTTCCCAGCCCAAGACTTCCAGTGTTTCAGCAGAAGCCCTGTTGCCCAGCTCAAGATGACTACACTTCACGGCCACCAGAGACTGGACAGCTGGCAGTGCAGGCCTGCTGCCTGGTTCGGAGCCAGAGAGCTGCTCCGGCCCCACAGAGAACTGCCACTGACAACCCAGTACGGCATGGGAAAGGTCTCCTCCCCATTTCTCACACCACGCGGATGGGAGAGGAGTTTCCTTGGTCTCCTGTTTTTTGCAAGGGGAGGGGCTGAGTAGCCAGAGCTGTGCGTGCCTGAAACAGTCAGACGATTGTGCGGGAGGGTGGGGAGGAGAGGGAACAAAGAGCCGGGGCTGGCAGCACGGCACCACCAGCCATCGCAGAGCAACACTCAGCCTTCTCCCCACTGCTGCCCCTGCAGCCCCGGGCGCGCCATGTCCCTTCTATTCCAGGCCACCGCTTGCCCCAGCGCCTCTGCCCTTTGCAGCTGTGCGGCCCCGCAGGCTGGACAGACACGGGCAGGGTTACACAGAACGCCGGGGCCCGCAGCTCTGAGCCAGGCCGCGTTGGGCGCGGCGGTCCCTGGAGGCGGCGGCACGGCGCCCTGCCTGAGGGGCAGCGCCCGCCCGGGGCTGCAGGGGCAGCAGTGGGGA
>JANPWX010000045.1:4960928-4991819 GCA_024734555.1 Trochalopteron elliotii
CGGAGCTTCCCGGGCGGGGAAAAGCCTTTGTGCTCCCCACCCCGGCGAAGCGCCTGCCCCCGGCAGCCGGAGAGGCGGCGGAGAGGGGGCTCCCGCTCCCGGGGGACACCGGTTTCCCACGGGGGAGCGGGGCTTGCGGCTGCTGCTCGGCCCTATCCGCAGCTGCCGTGGGGTGTGATGGGCGTTTTTATTATTATTATTAATGGCAGCTCGTTCGCGCTGAGGTTATATTACAGCCCCATTGTGCGAGGCTCCGCACAAGGCGGGCAGAGACAGTCTGTACCCGGGAACAGGCAGTCAGAACAGAGAAAGGCGGCAGAGAGGGCGGGCAGGAAGAAACGCCACTCAGGGAGGCGAAGCAGTTTTTACCCTGGTTCATCCAACAGGCCAGGGGCAGAAAATGGTGTTTGTAGGCTACCACGGGCCCTCTCATCCTTTGGACCTCACAGTCCTCTTGTGCAAGTGGAATAAATAACCTGTGGCTGGCTAGTTTTTGGTGGTTCAGCATTTGTAAGTGCTGACCGTTTACCCCTTGGTTAAAGCTAAACTGTCTTCTTTTTCCCTAGCTGTTTAACAGAGGTACGGGCAGCTGGGAGCCCATGCCAGAGTGCTGGGTGCTGTGAAGGTAATAATTAATCCCGGGGGCTGCTGGCCGGCCCTGCTCCCTGCCCTGCTGGCATCAAGGGATCGCTGCCCACCTGCCTGCCGGGGCTCGCCCTCCGAGGCTGAGCTCTGCTCAGGCCGGGGCGGGCAGCCCCACGGGCAGCGGCTCACGAGGTTGCCTGCCAGGGGAGAGGAGGACCACTCCAAGCAGCTGAACTTTTCACTCCGGTTTACAGACAGATTTCCAGAGATGCTTGAGAGAGGGGAGGGGATAGGAAGCAGGATTTGTAGGGGGACCAGCCTGGCCTTTTTCAATTCAGCTGCAGAGTTAGTTAACAAAGTTGCAGGTTCTCAGTCTCTTTTTCGTTCTCTTGCCAGCTTTTTTTTTTTTTTTTTTTTTCTCCTTCCTCAATATAAATACCCTGGGGCGGTTTCTTTTCTTTTTGGTATGAATGTGATGATCTTTCAGGGCTGTGATTGGCTCCGCGGCTTGTCATCGGGGACACACCTCCTGGCGTGGGGCCACCTCCTCCCCCTCTTGTGAAAGCTTCTCCTTGTAACAAGTGAGCGTAATTACATCAGTTACTCACTAGAGCACAGACCTGCTTTAAATTTTGGCCTCTTGGAGCCAGCGAGAAGCTGAAGGACTAGAAAATGCAGTTTCAAAGGCCTGCAACACTATGGACCATACAAGTCACGCTGTGCTCTTCCCTTCCCTTCCCTTCCCAGGAATTAAGGCTCCCAGTCACACGTGAGGAGAAATGAATATCTGTACTAGTCGTGGAAATGGCTACCTGTTAGGAGAACAGAGCTGCCACACCTGAGGATTTCTGCTTTGCCAAAGCCTGGCCCACTAAAAAAGATCACATCAGGCCCCCTTTCAATTGAGATTTGGGGTAAATTAATCGGAAAATGCTACACTTTCAGGGGCACAAAAAAGGAAGAGAGCTCCTGGTAAGAGCTGCATGGGCTGTGGGTGATCCCTTAAAAAGAGCAGAGCCAACCAAACAAAGGCATTTGTGTGCCAAAAGAAAATGTATTTCACCCAGCAGCAAGATCCTACAAGACAGGGCCAGACCTGGTGTGGGAAGAAAGTGACCCTAAAGAGCAACATTCCTGTCCAGGCGGATGTTGCAGCAGGACGTTGATGCATTTCTGACAGATCAGGAGAGAAACGTGCAGTGCTCTTGTGAGCTTGTTCCAGAAAGGGCTGAGTGCTGTGGTGAGAGCATCTTTGCTGTGCTCCAGGGGCCCACATCCCCTGTGGGGCTAAATAGGCATAGCATGAAAGAAGCCAATGCTCTCACAGCCAAAAACCTATTCCATGCTGGCATGGCAGAGGTTGGCTGATAAGGAGAAAAGTATCTGCACAGGAAAGAAAGGAAGCAGTGCTCTGAGTGAAGGAGAGGACTCGTGTCTTATCCCCTTCTTTCCTGTAGGCATGTGACCCTGACATGGCACTGATCCTGCTTCAGCTTGGTGAGTTGGAGGGATGCAGATGAGGTATAGGAGAATGTAAGCCATTCATCAAGCTGGGAGGGCTAAATCCCCAAGTACAGGTGTTTGCAGGGTGTCAGAACTCATATTCTGACATGGGACAGGCCTGGGCCATTTCAAATATATCGCAAAAATTACGCAAGGGGAGACATTTACCCCCCTGTCCTCTCCAGCTATTCTCTAGCACTCAAGTGTTTACTCAGAGCAGATCCAGCCCTGCTTCTGGACCAGGCAGAGCAAAACTTGAACTTACTCTCACATTGTTTGTCCAGTGGACGGAATATGATTGTAGCCTTTTATCCCTGTCTGTCTCTTTCAACTCTCTGCCCTCCATGAAAATAAAAATAATCTTCTCCTTTCTATCCTGCCTTAGAGAAACTTCTTCCTGAAAATGTCATGAAAACTGATGTGCCCTTATGAGAAATGTGGATTTTGATGACACAGCATTTTCCCATGGAAGATAAAGCTCCTTTGTTCCTCTGACCAGCTTCCAGCAAATGGTTCAAAGGCATGTGTTTCATGTTTCCTCCCAGGAACATGTTGCTGAAGCTGCTGAGAAGCTTCCTAAGTCATGGCCCACTCAGTAGGTGTCATTGGATCAGACAGTCTAAAAACTAGGAAAGCGCTCCCCTTTGTTCTTACAGACCTGAAAACATGAAAAATAGTACTCCTGTTTTCTGTGGTATCAGGTGTTCTCTGATTATGTGAGCTTCAGTGGGACCTGGGTGCTGGGTGATTTTGGGAAGAGCTCTCAGTACAATCTTCTCCCCGTCGCTGAGCTGAAGTTACAGAAAGGAAGGAACAATGTATCACAGGAGGCATGAAAAGGGACAGCAGGCTTCCACTTCTGGAGGATAACTACTTGCGATTTGGGTACTTGAAACAGAAAATACCCTTACCGAGCTGCAAGAGCTCCAGGGTACCCAACATCTTTGCAAGAGATGCCTGTCTACACCAAGGACCAGGGAGTTGGGACACAGAGGACAGTGTTTAAGGTATGAAGCTGGATTTTGGGCACAGGAGGAGCAGGCAAAACAGAAGGACATTGGTGCTGGGACAGATGCGTCAGCAGGCCACAGGCGCTCCCATGTTCCCAGATGTCATATCCAACTTCATGCTGACCTCCAGCCCAGAGTGAGGATGTCAGGATCCCAAAGGACATTTGATCATTTCCCTTGCCTGTACACAACTGGCAAGCCACCTTTCTTTTCAGGTGGATCAAACTTTTATCCTTACCTCTATTATTATGCCTAACATTCCCTGCAAGAAAGCATTGTGGTGAAATTCCTTACATAGAGGCTGAAATGCAGAGATGGCAGGAACAAAATAATAATGCTAGCCATAATAATAAATAGCAGCCCCATTTGCTTTAATCTGCAGCTCACAAAACAACAGCCTAGTCCAAATTCTCATATGCTGTGGAGATAAAGAGTGTGATTTATTCTGTCAGCTACGGAGAACAGACAAACCACAAGACAGTTATCTCCGGCCATAAACAAACTGGAGTGGCTTTGCCTTTTAACAGGCTTCCTTCTCCTCTCCTGTGGAGTGCTACTTTCTGCCTTATGTAACCCTCTGGGCAACTCCACTGACCTATTTTGTTTTAATAAACTTGAGCAGTTTGAGCTATGGACCCTTCACTTTTCTGATGCTGTCGCCACTTCACAGGGCTCCCTTTCTTGCCCTGCTCTGCAAGGTTCCATAGGTAGTATCTTGGGAGAAGCTAAATAAACAGCTTCCAAGTTCCGACACAACCTGTATGTGTCAAACTTCCTTTTGAATGTTAGCCTTGGAGGTGAGAAGGAAAAACTGAGTTGACTAGGAAAATGCATAACCTTTCAGAAACAGTTTTTTATTACCTTCCTTATCACGCCTTTAAGGTCATAAAGATTATGCCAAAGAAGCTATTAAGTTTTCCAGGATTGCAAAATATTTTATCAATGATAGAGATGAAGCATGCCATTCCACTTTTCAATTTTTTGCTTTATATTTCCTTTTATGTTTGGGGATTTGATTTTAATCTTCTCTCCGTACCTTTCTGTTTCCGTCCTGATTGGAGGCATGGTTAATTGTTTCTTGTAGCCAGAAGCCTGCACTGAATTGCAAATAGAAGACCTCTCAGGCAAAAAAAAAAAAAAAAAAAAAAAAAAAAAAAAAAAAAAAAAAGAGAGTGAACCTGGAAACTAAAAATTTGAGCACCATGATTCCTTAACAGACCAAGCTTCAGGTTTTCTCTCTGTCATGGCTCCTGAGATGTATATAAAATTTCTGAACAGCAATGACTGACAGCAGTGCTCCAGCAGTGACAGCAAACTGCCTTCTCTACTCAATTTAGGAGCTAGATATGTTCTTTCACCTAAAATCATCTGTGAAAACTTGACACCAGAACATGTCTAGCATTTAAATACTGGAGTCTGGGCTGAAAGGGCTGCACATTTGTCTCACAGGTTACACTAGGGATGAAATAGGGATCAAATGCCGTATGATGCCGTCTGAGATTCCGTTCCTCACACGCCATGGTGAGGAGCAGATTAGTGTCCTGCTCATAATGCATCCCCCCTAAATCCCTCACTGGAGAAGGATATCCACAGCTTTGGAGAAATGCTAAAAAGAGGCTCAGGAGAGGTCCAATTCTTCACACTGAACTGGAAAATGTTACGAGTGGATTGCAAAGCTCTACTGAATATCGAGTTAATCCAAGATTTACATGCCATAAGCCTCCAGAAATTGGGCTGTAGTGGGCTTTAGTTAAAGCAGTGTTAGCTAACCTTTTAAGAAACACTGTTTTTCCTCCCTGTGCAGCCTTTCTGATAGGCCTTATTTTCCTGAAGGAACAGATCCTCAGCTGGCATAACACAGATTTATCTTGCTGAAGCCAGTGAAGCTGGAGGTTAGGAGCATCTGACCCTGAAACAATTCCTCTTAACGGTGACATGTTTGTTGCCACCAGGCAAGATGACAGACTCAGTGCTGGTGATGGAAGAGTAGCAGACAGGCTACTGGCTCAAATATTGTCCATTTGGATCTCCCACGGCATTTAGTACAAAGGGAGGCAGAAGCAGGAAGATGAGACACTTCAGTGAAGTTGGCATGAAGAAGAAGAGGCAAGTCTTGCTCAAGCTGAGTTAGAGTGGAAAAAACTTTTATCAGGGAAGTGCCAAGTATAAATCATGAACAGATACTGCTTGGTTGAGACAATTCTGAAAGAAGACAGTAGCCAATTAATTAATGCCAACTGGCAATAAAAGAGTATTACAACCTTTTAGGACAGCATGTGTCAGCCTTCTTCACAGTGTCCCACAGTGAGGGGCTGCCCCTTTCCCACATGATTAGATTACTTTCCTAGGGTGGACAGAGAGGCCAGGGGTGCAGGATCTTCAAGGTGGTGTTTCAGGTGCCTTTCCAATCCAAGCAGGCATATCAGTATCTATTTTATGCTCTGTTCGTGTTGTCTAGGGTCTTCCTCTAGTCTCGCAACCAGTATAGAAAGACTTCCTTTATAATTGTAACAGGAAAAACAGGCTGGGTGGAGAATAAAAACCAAGTGGACATGACTGCTCTGACCGCTCTGCCTGGCTCTGTCTGGCTCTGTCTGGGGGATACTTGTAATTCCCAGGTGGAAACTTTGTCTCTGGGGCAGTGATTTGTGGTGTTGAAGCCACCCACAGTCTCCTAGTGGTGGCTTAAGGTAGACTGGTGGCTGTGTAGGAAACGCAAGTTCCATCCTATTCTTAACATCCATTGCAGATGACTTATGATAATAATGGCACACTTTTAATAATTTTAGAAATTATAAGTTTAATATATTTTCTCTTTTTTTGAAATAGAGCTATTTAAATGTGGAACAATGGCCATCTGTATTTGGATGCTTAGTATATTTGATAAAAAGTATCTCTTTGTCTTGATTATTTTTTTAAATATCAAGTTACATATGCTTCCTGCCAAAACGTTTTAGAAAGTTGAACCAAAACACGGCCTAAGCACCTGGAACCAAAACTTGATAAGTGATAAATCCACTTTTGAGACCAATTGCTCTTCCATGAGTAGAAGATGACTATGTATTCCATTTCAGTTTATTCAACAACTTAAATTCAGTGACTTGTTTGTTCAAAATTAAAAACCTTAACGAAGTTTGAAAAAAACCAGGCAATCTTGTTTTTCTCCTCTGACCTATGAGGAAAATGAGGATGAGCAAACAAGATCCAGCAGATCTACAGTGTTAGGGTATATGGGATCCTGGAACAACCTGTTTAACCCACTAGCCACTGAGACAGCTCCTTTTGTTTAATATTTTTTGTGTGTGTTTTGCAATTAAGGTGGTATTTATATAAACAATAAACAAAGAGTTTAATATAAACGTTTTTCGAGATTTTTTAATGGGTTCAAATTCACTTCAATTGCAGTCTGATATGAATCAATTCTAAAGATAAACAGTCACCCTGTAACAAATTAAAAATACATAATGCACTATTTCCCAGCATAGAAAATTGTAACAATCAAGATCTAATAAAAACATGTAAAGCTGTAAATAAATATGTGTAGATAAAACTGTCTGCTGGTAACAGTAATTTAGTAGATAGACTGCATGTGGTTTTAAGACAACAGAGTCTTTCTGGTTACAGCCTGATGACTATCAACCTTTCTTTATGGGAAATAATTAAAAGGATAAATGGAAAAGAACGTTTTATTTAATATTTAAAAATGAACTCTCCTGCTTACTGAGTGATTTAAATGGGTGATTTACTCTGTTAACTCCAGCTCAAATTTATCAGTTTTAGTCCAGTTTCCTTGTAGTTGCTTAATGGGTGGGGTTTTATGCACCCAATGTTTCAATTTCAGGCTGTTCTCTGTGAAGTTGAAGCCAAGCCTCCCTGAACTCCATCAGGTTTTCCCCACCAGTTTTCCAGGAGTTTGGGACAAGCTTTCAGTGGTCTGGATCTGTGACTACTCAGTTGCTAAAAATCAACCCCTCGTGCAATTCCTCACTTGTAGCTTCTGTCGCTGCCTGACATGTTCCACTAACAGCAGGGGAGTGAAGAAAAAAGATGCTCTGATGATAACAGATGCTAACAGTTTGTATTGTCCCTGCCTTTGCTGTGCCTCTATTTCAACCTCCTGCCTGTTTACCAGATCTTTCCCATCTCAAAAGTGACTTTAGACTGTCATCAAAGGTTTTGTCAGTACCTGTGATGAGGCAAAAACAACAGCCATGAAGCAGGTGAACCCAAACAGAAGTCATGATTTGAAAAGTAAAGGTAGAGTGAGCACATCTAGTTTGAGGCTAGAGGGTAATGTGAAACTGTGAAAACAGTGGAATCATTTCCTTGAAGAATAAGAAGAAAGAAATAAGATAATTTATTGCAATACAACTAGAAGTGTCAGTCATTTGCTAGGAGCTTTTCTTCTGCTTTTCCATCCGTAATTTTTGTCCCATCCCACCCCATCCCATCCCATCCTATCCTTTTCTTCTGGGTACCACAGGAACTTAGAACTTTTCCTGCCTCCAGAGCCCAGCACAGAGCTGTGCTGTGCAGGGATTGCTGAACCATCTCTGCACACAGCTGCAGAGTCTCTCTCTCTCCTTGTGTGAACTCTCTCAACCCCCAATGTGCATCACAGATCACTGTGCCACCCAGGCATCTGCTAGGGGTAAGGCACAAGGTGAGTGGTAGCGTCAGAGTCACGAGGCAAAGGCAGGCAGTGAGCAGAGCAACTTGGTGCTGTATCATATCCATTCTCAGCTGTTTCCGTGTGCAGACAGTTCCCCTGGTGCAAGGTACACACTGTGTGTTTGCATCTCCTACCTATCTGCTGATCAGCCCATCTGTGTCATGAATCAGCTCCTCCATGAGGTAGAGGCCTCTGGAGAAACATGTGTGAGCTATTTAATGCATTTATTGCTGTGTGTTTAGTCTGTTTGTTAAATTAGTAATGGCAGAGTTCATGTTCACTCCATCAGGGAAAATACCCTCCCATGTGCCTGGGAAATGTGCAACCAAATGTCTGTCGGGGATCCATAATGACCCATACCTGTCATCCCTGAACTGGGATGTTTTTCAGCCCTCCCCACCAGTTACAGTTCCTGTTCTCGAGCTCCTTCCTCTGACTATAGATGCCTATCAGCATAACTGGAATTCATGGCATGACCTTTGATTCCTTCTGTCCTCATGCCAGACTCCAGCAGGGCTCTGTTATCAGATACTAAATTCTATTACAACATGAAGTGCATGCACAAATTTACCCAGGCGGGTACGCTGGCATCCTTGCCTGATAGTTCCACCTTTGCAGGGGAGCACAGGCATCTCTCAGCCTCCTTAGGGCCGCCAGTGCCTCTCTTTACATAAGGAAAATATGTTGGCACAAAAGGTAAACGATTACACATGCTTCTGCTATTTTCTCTTTCTGAGGGTAAATGCCTGTTCACATGCCATGATGTCATCTTTGACACCACACACTGGTGGTGTGTCAGGCAAAGATGGTGTTCTCATCCGCTCACAGCCTCAACCTGCAGGGAGGCTTCAGCCCTGGGGCCCAAAGATCTGTCCTCATTATCCTCCTTCTAACTCAAGGCAGCAACATTTTCCCAGGTGGAGGCACAAATAAGGGATATGGCTTGCCCATACCCCTGTGAAGGGTATGGCAAAGCTGGGGACAGAAGCCAGGTCTCAAGACTAGCATAGTTATTCTGATGTGTCACAGGTGGTTTCAAACCATCCTGTTTCCTGTGCAGACACCACAGACATCAGCAGGGCTGCTGCCTGAGCCCTTTTACACCTTAGGGTATGACCCTTCTTGGCTTAATCTGTAGAAGAGCTCCAAAACCGGCACTATGGGGAGGTGAGGGGCTGGTTGACCTCCTTCTGCTCTGGGTGGATTGTCAAAGTCTGGGTCCCATTCCAGGCCCAGTCTCTGCAGAGAGTCCCTGCACAGTCTGTAAACCAGAGCAAATGTGGCAGAGGCAGCAGGACTCCTGCAGCACACTGTGGTCGTGTGTATACAGCAAGATGTCTCTTCACCAGCAGTCAGTGGGACACAGAGACTGCTCCCAGTCTGAGTACTTCCTGAGATGTGTCCTGGGACTGTTTGAGCCACAAAATGAATTCTCATTTCCTCTGAGATCCTTGTTCAGTGCTCCTGGCTGGTTTCTCATGCTGCATTCCTCTTCCATGAGGGTCGAGCACACCATCAGCCACCTTGGCCTGCCATCATTTCACTCATTGCTCCGAGTGAAAATTGTCCCTTCTGGTTGTTCTGGATACACTGTGCAAAATCTCCCTGCCTCTGCCTGGTCTCGCACATGCTGGCTTGTGGCACGTATTTTGGATTTGGGCACTCTAGCTGCAGGCAAACTCTGTTCTCCTTCAGCAGCATGCTGGGTTTGTCAGAGGGCATTAGGAAATGTTCCATGGTGGGTGGAAGCACGTAGTGCATCTGAGGTGGTTGCTGTGGCTGTAGGAGGCAGCTCTGACCTGGCTCATGCAGCCTGTCCTGCCTGGGGGATTCTCTGTGCTGCTTGCAGCAGTGTTGCAGCAGTGCTGCTGCAACTCAACACACTCACCCACACTGGCTCTGCAACTGCCACGCCAGCTGCCAAACTGGAGTGTCTCAGCTGATCTGAGGGAATTTTAATTGAACCACTTTGCCCACTGTGGTGGTTTCTCCCTGGGGGGCTGCTAGCGGCAGGCTGCTTACCCCAGACCAACTGCAATAGTTCATGTGGGTCCCTCAGATCTGCTAGCTGGGAGCGTGGGTGAGGCTTTGGAACGAAGAACGGGCTTCTGCTGTGGGTTGGAAAGGTGGTTATTGTTGCAGCTCCACGTGCAAAAGACAAGGCTCGGCCTGTCCTTCTCTCACATATACCCCAGGACATAGCCTGAGGCCACAGGAGAATTCGGGCCAATGGATGGGAAGAGGACACTTAGCAGGACAGTTGAAGAGGGCAGGTGCTTGAGCACCTGACCAAATGGGAGATGATTTCTCTTCAAGTTACCAGGGTGATTGACAAGGGGCTCCCCTCTGGGAGATACCATGAGGGTCAGGGGATCGGTAAAGGGATTCGGGAAGGGACATACCAACATGATATAAATAAAATACATATAAAACTTTGAAAGGTTTAATCATGCATTGCAACAGCCCACTATGAGCAGGTGCCAGTTTGTCAAGCCTTGGTGATGTTAGCTGGCACCAGGGAGTGCAGTGTATTCACATGCATGGTCTCTGTGGGACTGCAGGAATGTTTCCTGCTAAATGACTACACATAGGTCTTTGCACATAATACACCATTGAAGTAATCATGGAAGTTGCTTCTCCCTTGCTCTAATGTCTCTCAGCTCATCACACAGCAGAAGTTTTGCATGTGAGAGGAATGGGATGTGGCCAACAGCAGGCTTAGCAAATTGAGCTTTGGAGAGGGAGGGTTTGATGCCAGGTCCACAGACATAGGGAGCTTGCTGTTAAATCTCCTCCCAGCCAGACTCCAGACAGTGTGGCATGGGGCAAGAGACAGATTTGGTATTAGTCAGATTTTAGGCATCTTTGAGCAGTGCAGATTAAAACCAAACACCTAGAAGGGATGAGTCTTCAGTTTTTCCATGATGTGCTTTGGCCCTGGAACAGGAAGGCAGCTCCATTTGGAGCTAGCTTCAACCTGAGGTCTCCAGACACAGTCCTGCAAAAAATACATCAAACAATGCTCTGCAGCAGCACAATGCGCTTGCTGTTGTTCTCACTCTGGTAGTGTGTGCTGTTCTCACACGCAGCTTCACACTCCCTGGTTATACATTAGCAACAACACATTCTTTAGCTGAAGTTTGAGTTGGACGTAGATTGAAGTCTGATACGACAAAGTACGGTTGGGGAGAAAGAAAATATCACTCAGGGTCAAATATTTTCTGGTCTGGGGTTATTAGGCAGAACATGTGACAAAGCACTAAGTGCTCTTATTGATGAGTATTTATTGGGTACCAGGAAAAGAGATACAGGCACAGGTAGAGCAGGAAGCGGCTGCTTTGGTGTGGGCTCAGCAGACGTGATAAATTGGGGCCTGAATAAGTGAGGTCCTTCACTTTCAACTTCTATCCACACCCTTCAAATCTATGCTGTACCCAGAAAGCTCCAGTCATTCAGAAAGCCTACACTTCTCTTCCATGGTCACCAGGGCCAATCCATTGGGGTGTGTAGCATTCTTGACTAGAGATGGGGAAGCTGGGACATTGCCTACAATAACCAGCTGTTCATATCAGCCATTCCTGCTCCAAAAGAAGAGTGCCACAATTGCATGTTTGAAGGCTGGCCTTTTGTCCAGCTCCTCTCTTTCCCTGCGTAATCCATCTGAGTGGTACACGTCGCAGAGTATTATGCTGCTTGGAGAAAGGGCTTTAGCATGTGTCAGCTGTGGACAACCTTCCACAATTCCCATGCCATCTTTTACTTGTGACCTAGCCATTACATGCATCCTGATAATAATCATGTGTTTAATTCAGCAGGACCTGGGTTGAATGTCATGCCTGAAAAAATGATTCCCCTTCCATGTGCAAAACCATCTTATCTTTGAGGAAGAGAAGAAACTAAGAGTAATATCAATGCAAACGTATCCTAAAATTAATGCAAACCCATCACCAAGGAAATTTGATTTTTAATAATTCAAAATTACATACAGGAAATGCAAGGTGGGAAGAGAGAAGGAGCAAGTAAAGCCAAAAGAGATCCAGGCAGAGGGCTATGTCTCTCTCACCAACTGGGTTTGATCACTGACAGCTCAATCTAAATCTTACCATAGGAAGGGTGCATGGTGGTTGATGGCAAGCTACTCTCTTCCTTATTACCTTGCAAGATCACAGTGCCAGTTTTACTAAAGTACAAGAGGACAGGTTGTTGAAGAGTATTAGCTGTTACCCTCCCTTCCTTTTTTTCTCTCACTGTCATGCTTTGTGGAGTAGCCATGCTGTGATTTAAGCCTGATATCTGTAGTCTGCTTGCAGCCTTCTTTTATGGGGATGCTTGTCCTGGGGAGAAAGGTGGAGGCAGAACTGGCCACTAAAAGGGTTTTGCTGATGAATGCCTTTGGACATTCACCAGAGGTCTTTTTTCTTTCATTTACTTGTTGTTTCATAGAACACTTTTACTCTCCTGGATCCATTGCATGTGGAAGGAAGGACAGAAGGAGAGACAGAGCTATACAGGAGGCTGTACCAGCCTCCTGAACCTTGCAGACTAGAAATGAGGTATGGACCCCTTCTTGGTCTCTGCCTTTTTTGACTGCCTCTGTATCACAAAGGCCACGGCACTTCCAGTGGACTGATTTGGTTTGCTGTCATCTCAGAGAGGGCTGCTCAAGAGACAGCAGTCGGTGGACTTTGTCCAAGGGGACTCATGAAGTTTCATCTGAGCCCTCTCAGATGTAGCAGAAATTAAGAGATTTGCTAAAGGTCATAGAAGAAGTACAGCAGAAACAGGACCAAATGTGGGACCTTTACTGCAGGGTGAGACAATAGTTGGGCAAATATTTCTAGGGAGGATATGCCAAACATTGATACATAAATGTCCCTTGTGGTCCATCCCCTTACAGAGTCTCTTGGCCAGCCCTGGAAAATTAGGGCCGGACAAGAACACAGCTATTGTCTTATTTAGCAAACCAGCCAGAAACTGCACAGGCCAAATCTGAGTCCTGCCTTGCTCAGGTAGGTTGGTGCAAATGCTGCTTGGGTGAAATCAGTGTTTTGGCTACCAGAGTTTAATGTCTTAGCCTAGCAGACTGGGAGGGAAAAGTATGCACATTTGGACAAACCTAATAACTGTGCCATGGTGACAGTTCATTTAGATTGTCTTATAGGTACAAGTTCATGTTCAGGGTTAGGCACAAGTCTTTCTGAAATCCACTACTTCCAAATCTTTAGTGCTAACTCCCCTGTACAAAACTCAGTGTAAAATTATTCAACCACCGCAGCTGACATGCATAATTTTGCTGATGAAACAACAACAGTTTCTCCCAGTGCCTCCATAGAGTTGTTTTGTCAGTGGGAGGTATGATTTTAGTAGCATTAACATGAATAAACAATGCCCTGTGTCATCTGTATTTATTGGGCCTGCTTCCCTCCAAATTTTTGACGTGCCCTTTGATAGGAGAATGGCTTGCTGGAATGACCATAGATTGCTAGGAGCTCCTGTGAGACAAACCCTTATCAAAGGCTGAGCACAGCCGTGACCAGCATGGAGTGCTAGTCCAAATTTACCCAAGCTGCTATGTTGGCATGGGTCCCTAAATTCTCAGCTTCATGGACTTTTATCTTCCCCTGTGAAATGAAGGCATCACGGACTCTCCTCTTAGCTGCCACTAGCCTGCTTGACACCACAGAAATATGCCCGAGTGTGAACACCTCACCTTCCCAGCCCATGCATCAATCTCCCCTCCCCAAAAACCTCAGGGAAGATACATTTAAAATATGTTTCCCAAGTGCAGCTCTGTTTACTTGTCAGTGATTATTCAAGGAGGTGTTTTTGGCCTCTCCTCTCCCATTCCTCAGTTCTCAACCTAACAAGGACTGTATTCTTGTCACAGTGTTTGTCAGGCAAGGAAGGGGAAGTTGCAATGGCTTCCCAGTGCCAGCTGGCACTGTGCCATGTGATTGTTGTAAAATGGGAATGTAATAATCGTAATAATATGATTCTTGCTCAGTTCGAGCCTCTCCTGAGACAGTCTTTTTATTTGAGGGGTGGAGAGAGAAGGATCTCTGTCTGGCTGTTTTCTCAGCCTGCCATTCCAGCTGTATCTCTTTATCCTTTCAACCCTTGCCTATGGCAAGCCAGGTGCCTTTGTAAAGGTTGCACCCTGATGCTCACTGCAGCTGCAGGGAGAAGGCCCCTAAAATGTTCTCTGAGCACCACAGTGGCTTCTGAATGCCTGATCTGCTTTTCACAACTCTCAGTGCTCTCTGGTGTCTGCACTGTGGATGGTTTTGTGTCTGCAAGAAGGCGCTGGAGCACCAGGACAGTGCGTATGAGCGGAGAGTAGTGGCTCAGCCCCAAGTGTTCCCCTCTAGCTTTCCTGCCTGTCTGGTTGTTAGGAAGTAGAAGGGAACTCAGTCATTAATAACCCTTGCAGTTTTTTGGCCTCCGTGCTGAGCCTGTCCATGAGAGACCAATTATAATTGTGCTGCGGCCAGAAACTTCAGCTAAATGGCCAACATTCTGGGATTCTAAGAAATTCAGTGGAGGAATTTCTTTGTGGAGAGAGAGAAGATGAGAAAAAAGAGGATTTTCTTGGACACATGGTAGTCTGTGAGCAGGGCCAGGATTTCATATAAAGAAGCCCGCTGTGGCTGGCTCTCTGTGTAGAGAGCCAGCAGGAGCCTGCATGTCTCTTCAGACCTAATGGGTCCAGCTTTCCCCACTGGGGATGAATGTCACCCTCCAGCCATCTCCATAGGGACACCACTGCCCTGCTCTTCCCACCATACACCTCTAGGGGATGGATCTCTTGGGAGAAGCTGGGAAGAGCCTGGACTGATGCCGAGACCCAGGACAGGGCAACTCCTTGTCTCTTTTTTTGTTGCCTGGGTCATTGGGTCACCAGGAGAGAGGAATGCTGTTCTGTCCTAGGCAAATCTGCACTGCATGTTTGTGCCCATTTAACCCATAACAGAAATTATTGCATTTCATGAATGCGTGGGTATTCTCACCACTGCAAGATCTAAAATCTGCATTTCCAAAGAAAAAATGCTGACTAAAATGATTATAAAATATATTAAAATAAGAAAAAAGTAAGTCTCTTCATCAAGGGATTTATCCCTGAGCACATGACAGGTTTGGAGAACAATCCAGGGAGGGAGTGTGTGAAAAAGGCTTTATGACAGCTGAAGGTTTTAAGTGTGTAACTGTTTTCCAGGAGTTAATCCCAGGTCCAGGAGCACTTTGCAGATGCACATTAGGAGTTTTTCTTCATTCAGGCCTTCATGCAGAAGGGGAGAATCTTCTGCCACAGTACATGTCACACTCCTTTTTGCTGTAGAGTGGTAGGTCAGGAGAAAATGTCCTGCATATTTAGTGAATCAGGGAAGGGGTAGGGGTGTGTTCTGTTCTCTTCCAGGGCACTGCAGCACTGACAGCATTTCCTTACCCAGCAGTTGCATATATAAATGTGAAAGGTTTGGCAGGTGTTAAAACTTCTTTTTTCTTACCTGTGGTTGGGCACTGGAACAGGCCTCAGGGAAGTGGTCAAGCACCAAGCCTGACAGAGCTCAAGAAGCATTTGGACAGTGCTCTCAGGCACTGGTGTGACTCTTGGAGATGGTCCTGTGCAGGCCCAGGAGTTGGACTTCAATGATCCTTATGGGTACATTTCAACTGAGCATACCCTGTGATTCTGTGTGATTCAGTGATGTATATACATACCACCAAAAGCTGGGAATGGCCAGAAGGCACACATCTGGGCTGGTGCTGGCCATGTGAGTTTAGGGTTGCAGTAATAACAGGAAAGGGCTAAACCTCGTGCCGTAAACCCTCCTGGGAAAGTGTGTGTGGAGACATGTCAGCTTTGGCCATTCTCTGAGGGGGCCACAACTACCCCTTGTCAGTTTTGACAAGGTACTTTTGACTCCTTGTCAGGAGATTAAGAACAGGAACCTACTAAGTGGTCCCAAAATGTCAGTGTTATTCCAGGCACAGGAGTAGCTGGAAAAGAAATGTTGCTTTCCCTGTTGTTAGAAATGTCTCCTGTGCTAGCCATGCATCAGTCACAGGACTAAAACATGAGGAGTGACCATTTTAAAGCTGGTGGGACCAGAAAAAATTAAAAGGCAAAGTTTAAAATAGAAGGCATATGGGTTCAAACGTACTCAGGACTCTCTGAGAGACCTGCACCCTACACTGAGACAAGATTTTTTTGAGAATCTGGCCATTTTGTCAACGGGTCATCACTAATAACATTTCCTAGGTAAGCCAGTGTGTTGCTGAATTATAAGAGTAGATCCTAGACAGAGAATCTCACCTCTATAGTAGTTCTATTCAGATAGTAGTAGTGTTAAAAATGCTGTGTTGCTCATTCTGGAGCAAGGATTCTTTGTAAAAGTAGCTCAGGAAGCTGATGTTTGTCACAGTCTGCTCCTCTTGCTTGCCTCAGCTTTTGTCCTTCACCGTCTGTATCTGAGAGGCACCTTTCAGTGCCTATTGTTATGTGGGTTCCTATTCACTGAGACTGTGGAGGAGGACATCAAACCCTATGAACTCCTGTCAGATGGAGAAAAATAGGGTATTCTTCATACCCTATTACAACAGGTGACACTAATGAGAAAATACTGGATTTCTGGAGCAACGTGTAAATACTGAAGCAAAAGGCTGGAAATGGGTGTGGGAGACACTCTAGAAGATTTATCAAAGCCGTTTCTTCTTGCTCCCCTTCCAGGGGTACCAAGGGCATTGGTACCCTTCCACACCTCTCCTTCAGTCTTTGCCTCAGGTATTTGTACCTAGATAAATCTGATCTCTTCAAGCTTCATGCTCTTGGCCACAGTCCATGCTGGTGTCCGCTCCTCTGTGATGATGGCCTGGATTATTTACAGTTGGCCAGAGGGGAGCTGTGCTCTCCAAGCCCCACAGCACAGTACCAAAATCACATAGTCATGGCAACCCTGAGAACAGAGCTCAAACCCTAATCCCATTATAATGGCTCAATGTACTTTGCTCAAACTTTTAATAAGGTAACATGTACCTGAATAACTAGATTTCCTCCTCATAATCGTGATCCTGCTCTTGGAGATGACTGGAGAACTGTGATAACATAATCTGATTTGAATGGCCTCTGCAGGCACCACCTGGCAGCTATTGATATCAAGTTAGGAGAATGAAGATGAATGGTCCAGAGGAATATTAAATTACATGGTTTCCTTCCCAAAGGTAATAGCCTGATGAGTAACAAAGTTACTTTCCCCTTTTTTTTTGCTGTCACCATCTCTGTTTCCAGGGATTTTTATTCAGTTACTTCCATTTTTCTATTCAGCACCTGTCTGGAGATGGATGGGCACTCCCTCTGTTTCTGGAAGCCACCACTGCTGAATCAGAATCAGCTGGTTGTGCTGGAATACAGAGGTAATACCCAGAGGGAAACCTGTCCTCTGCGGAGCCTGACTTCACAAGACCCTGTGAGCAAGAGTGTTGAGACAAGCTCTCAACAGTCTGCCTTGTTCTGGATGTGCAGCTGCTCCCCACCCCTAGCAGAGACCTTCAGCACAGAGATAAAAAACAACTTTCTCCTGATAAGCAACATTTCTCATTCCACCCTCTGCAACACTGCAACATGCTCAGCTTGACTAGGACTTCCCTCCCAATCCTGAAGATTCACCTCTGCTCTGCTGAATTGTCTTTATCCATCAACATCCCAAGGGCATTGCTGTGGTACTTACAGTCCACCTCTGCTTTAGGGGCAAGAGCATTTTCTTTCTCTGTGTCATCATGCAGGAGTGCTCAGCTTTGGGAAGTGACAAGTAGTAGGTTCCTTTGTGTTTTTTTAAGCATTAGGTAGATATTTTGATGGTGTTCTACTATTTAAGATGGAATATTTACATCCTCTATGACACACAAAAGAATTCACTAACAAATGATGACTCGCTACCTAAAATCTTACACTGAATCTTAATCTTTTCTCCAGAAGCAGTTTATGGCATTCTCTTCCCAGCATGTGAGACGTGATGTTTCTTGACCCTGTAAATGTTCTAGTCAACTATTATTTTCATTAGCAGTAGACAAATGGGGTTTTGAACACCAGTATTACTCTCCTTTACCAGTTTGATCCCACTTCTATTTTTCCTTCTAACTGTTTCTAAGCAAGCACTTTAAAATGTGTATTTCCTAGACAACTATGTTATGGAAGGAGTCTGGTCTCCATACCTGCCAGCAGTAGTAATCCAGCTCTCAGCACTAAAGATAAGACAAGTAAACTGAAAATTTGAGTGAACCTTGTCCAAGAGCTCATAGAAAAGAATGGAAAAACTTCCAACTATTTCCATAGCAGGGTACCATGCTTCTACTTGGACATAAAACAAAATCAAAAATCACTCTGTAGCAGATGGGTCTTAAATACTTATATTGACATAACACAAGTAGGGAAGAACAGAATATACTAGGAAAGAGAAGTGGTCAAAGCGGGGAGAATGAAATAGTCTTTATTGGACAATGCTCTGGGAGCTGGGGTCATTTAAAACCATATGAGCCCACAGACTACAGAGCAGACTGGGGGAACTATATACCTTTTAGATATTGGGGGAACTTATCTATCTTACTGGAATGTGGTGGTGGAATGAAATGTAAGCAATTTAGCCATCGTCAATGCAATCTATTTGGTTCCATCAAAATCTCAGCTAGGGCCACACACTTTGCTTCCTAAATTGTGATCATATTCAGCAGACATGGAAGTTATTATTAGACATTTTTTTAGAAAACAAGTCGAGAAGCTGAAAAGTGCTTTTCTTTGCAGGGCACTACACAAGCATAGGTGGAGAGAGACAGCCCCTGGATTTGGGAATCTGTAAAGATACAGGTGGGAGATAGAAAGTCCAATTTTTCTATTGCTGCAGAAGTCCAGGCATGGAGAAGGACATGCATGCTATCAAAGACCATTAATGGCAAAGCTCAGAGCTGGAGTCAAGTATGGTACTCTCCATTACTGTTGCTTATACCCTAGTTCTTCTAGTCTCTTTGAAATTGCCTGATAGGACCTAACTCTTCTGTAGGCACACCCTGAAACTGATGATAGTTGTTGTTTATACACTTAATTTTCTGCATCTAATGCTGGCCCTGGTGGAAAGCGGTGTAAATTCTGAGTTATCATCTTAACAAATATAAAAGCTGGTGCTCTCATCTCACCATGTGCATAGATTTCTAGAGAATACAGCACATGGATGATAAAATCACTGCCAGCAGATGTAAGGAAAACTCCATTGAGACCCTGATTCTGGCTCCAGGATTGCCCACATATCAAACTTTAAGTAGCTTGGACATTGTGGAGAAATCCCACCAAGGCCATTTGTCATTATCTATCTCCTCAGGAGAGTGGTCATTAGGCAATGCCAACAAAGATTTTAGCCTTGATCAGGCACTGAGGAAGGAGACTCTCTGGTCACAGTCACAGTGGGTCAGCCCACCTCACTGGCTGCTTATGAAAGCCAGTGTCAGAATTACAGATGGAAAATGCATCACAAGATCTGACTGTTACAGCCACAAGGACCACAGTGGCTGATCTTGTCACACCACTTGCAAAACCCAACACTCAGAGCTATGCCTGGCCAGCTGGCAGCCCAGAGGTTTTGCTCTTCCCCAACACTTATCAAACCCAGTACATTCTGGTAAACTAGACCATGTACTTTAGCAATTATCACAGACTGGATGTAGAGTCCAAGTGATGACAAATTCACCGTTTTTCTCAGGAAATGGTTTCAGTTATTTCTTTCCTGAAATCTTAAAAAAACCCCCTCTCCTGCGTCTTACTTTCAACTTGAATTTTATGGGTTCCATTTTCTGGATTGGAATTCATTAGGGTTTTGTTTGTGGGGTAATAGGCCTTCCTGCTCTTGGGTGCATTTTTCTTTAGTGGAACATTAAAATATCATAGTGTCCCTAAGTTTCTTCAGATAAATTATATGGTATCCTGAACAATTTCTTATCCTAGATAGTATCTTAGAGATTGTATGTAATTTCTGTAGCTCATTTCTGAACCTTTCCAAGTCATTCTGCTTCCCTTTTGAATGTGGGCAAATGTTTTGTCAATGCCATGCCAGTAGGAAATGTTCTTTCTGCTACTCCATGTCTCCTTAATTTTCTACCAGAAGGAATAGGTTAGGCTTTCTTGCTCTGCCAAGACCCAGCTCCCAGTGAATTATCTGTCACCATTCAGAGCTTCTCAAAGTTACTGCTTTCCAGAATGCAACCTCATAAATGTGTAAAGCTTATCTACCTGGACCACCCTCTGCAATATTATTTATTGAGGACAGGACAGATATTACTGCATCACCTAGTTCCTGACCAATTATTAACAGCAAGAATCACTTTATATCACTGATCTGCTGTTACAGCCATTTTACTTTTCCAATATTCTACTCAGAAACTCTCTAGCATGGGTATTATTGAAATCCTGTTCTAGCATTCTGCTGTCTTCCAGAATAAGGAATAGCTCATATTCCTGTCCACTTCCTTTTCCTGCCTCATTCATATTCACCTGAAACTTGTATTTTGCTATGTGTGTGCAAACCAGGTTTTAATAAATTTTCTTCCTTTATTTTTTCTCCAGTCTTTATTGTGCTAGTATCCTGGTCAGTGTCATAACTTTGGGAAATCTGCATCATTATTTCATAATATGCATTATGAAATAATCTGCACTATTATTTCTTTATTTATATGAGGCAGTGACTGGAGACTTCAGAGGGGCTTGTGCCTAAGCGTGTAGCAAGACTGTTGTTAACACTGCACCATCAGTGAGAATCTGAGAATCTAGAAAGAAGATACACAGAATCTAGGAGAAAGGATTTCACAATTGGTTTGTTTTGCAAATGGGGCACAATGACATGGAGAAGTACAGAATAAGGATGTATGTGATTTTGGCTTGGCTGTTAAAACCCAAACTTTCCCAGCAACTGAGTTGCAGGAAACACCCTCACTCAACCTTTTGACCTCACTATTGCCTGACATTCATGTCTGATTTATGAGTATCTTGCCTTTCTGTTCCTTTTTCCCTACCCTTTGCCATCCCTGTGCTAATCCCCAGACAGCTGGTCTCATCTCAAGCTCACACTTACCTGTGTTGCTTTAGCCATGATAACTTATTCCACAATAGCACATGTCCTCCTAGATGATGTAATTTTGGCCAAGGGATCCATTCCTCACTTTCAGAATACTTCCTGCCACTGAGACATGAAAATGCTCTTTTCTGGCTCTCTAAACCTCTTTCAGAGCTGTGAAGGCTCCTTTCTTATAAGACATTGACCAGAGGCCTCCAGATGATGCAAAAATGTGAATTCTCCACACTGTATGAATTTTGCATCAGTTGTCCTGCACAGTGTCTTTTTATTGTAGTGAGCACAAAAATCTGCTCTCATGAGAAGACAGATGTAGAATCCCAAACTCTGCCTATGCACCTGCTTCTTTAAGCAGTCCTAGGGCCAGCCAGCTCTTCCACAGCTGGTTAGCAGATGGGGAAAGGTGAGAACAGACAGGCTGCTGTTCAGGGTTTCTATGGCAGAGTAGTAGGATTGCATTAAGCTCCTCTTAACACATTATGCAGAATCCTAAGTCTTTAGCTGAACCAGGACTACAATCCTCTTATGCGACTTTGCAGAAATTCCGTGAGTTACATGCACGCACGCACACACACCAGCACAGAGGAGCCTTCAGGAGCGGCTTACCCCTCGCAGGTGACAAATGACACCAGGCAAGTTTGTGCTGGAAAGCCCGCCAGCCATCAGTCACCCACAGACAGGAGATGACTTTTGGCTCCCCCAAGCCTAATGCATGTTGTGATTGCCTTCTTTTTATTTACGGGTAATGGACTTGCTTTTTAAGGTTGGCTTGTCCTTTCTTGCTGGGGATTTTTGTGTGTTTGTTTTCTGTTTCCAGCATATCCATGTGAAGTCTTTACCTCCCCTGACCTCCAGCAACAAGGCAATAACTCGTGTTTGGGTTTGACAGCCTGTGAGAGATGTTTGCCATGAGTGAAACTCACCTCCATGCAGGACACCAGGACAAAGTTAGGGAGTGATTGCAAGGGTGGGCATGATTCCCAACACTGCACGTGCACATGCAAGTAGGGGAGATCCTGCCCTACTCGGAAATGGAGTTTCCCAGATCTCATTCCCAATGCAGTTGCAATGAACCGAGGTTTATAACAGCCATCAGGGTTCTCTCCCTTCATTGCAGTACTTTGATGTCATAAGTATTATTTGGTTATTTATTTGGGTCAGGATTTTCAAAATTTTCTTGGGATTTTCAGTGCCCACTCACCTAGGGACTGAGCTTTCAATATTGGTTGAAAAAAACAATTCAGGCTTGTTTGAGGTATCTAACATTGACATTTCAGGCCAGATGGCCAAAAAAATCTATGGAAAGAAAGGTGGGTCCTCTCCTTTGGAGCTGGCACCCTCTGCCACCTTGAGACCCTATGCACCAGCAATGCAAGAGCTGAGCATGATGCACTGGAGAATATGAACACTGGGCTCTTGCTACTTGCCAACATAGGTGTATTTTTAATTTGTTTTTGCTTTCATGCTCACTGGTAGGATCTTCCTACCTGTTCTCCTCTTCATACAAGCTCTGGCCAGTGTCTGCATGCAGGATAATGTGAACAGCCTTGTGCAGCAATTGAAACTGCAGAAGAAGCTAGTTGTGATGCAGCTGGCTAGGGAAGGGGCAGATAGGTGGCACCTTGAGAGACAAATGCAGTCCTGAGGATTTCTGAGGCTGGCCTCCAGGACTTCTCAGTGGTGGCTTGTGGTGCCAGTCCTGCAGCCATGTGTCCTGGTACTCAGCAGAATCCTTTGTTTAACTCCTGTCAGCCAAGGGGACTCTGGGGACTGTGGGATTGCCAGTGCCTGTGGCCATGGGTGAGTAGTGGTTATCTACATGCTGAGGCTGTCCCTTGCAGTGCTACAGTCCATCCCTCTTGCTGGAACTGTGTCAAGGCAGTCAAAGACATATTGTCCTGTGAGACTCTTTAACTCAGGGAATTGTAGCTCTGTGCCGTTGAGGCATCCTTGGTACTTCAAAGCTTTTATTTAAGTTTGCCAGCTGTGGGATATTTTGAATCTCTCTGGATAACTTTGGGATTGTGTCAGTGTCTCTGGATTTTTATCAACAGTAGGAGTGATTAAAAATAATAAAAAAGAAGTGGTGTGGTGCACTCAAGATGGTATTTACAGTAACCATCTCCAGGCAGGGTTATAGGGAATATTTTTAACATTTGCATCTCCTTCAAACAATCAATTTCATTTCTCCCCCCTGCTGAAGTGGAAGACTGGCCAACCTTGAGGCAGAGTGTGCCGTTTTCCATCAAGTGGACTAAACACCAGCCCTGTACCGCTGTGCTATAGCTTGGGTTTTCAGCAGCCAGCCCTGTGCAAAGCAGTGTCACGCAGATGGATGCAGAGCTGCCACTGTCACCAGAGCTACTACTGCACTGCATATAGCTCCAAGCCCTGCAGAAATAGTCCACTGCACCCTTGCATTACCTTCAGCAGGGCCAGTTTTTTGTGTGCTGAGGACCGCTGTGAGGTGGTGGTTCTATTGCATGGATGTGCACACACCCTGGGTGTGTGAAGCCTTACCTTAGTATCTCATTCTCCAAACAACTCAAGATTGCTCCTACTCATGCAGCTGTGGTGGGTTTCATAATCTTGTCTGTGCAGCCTTGTCTTTCAGTTTGTGGCCTCACCAGCTGCTGACAGCAGTGAGAGGCTGATTGCAGCACTGCCTGGCTGCAGGCCAGTGTGTGCAGCCTTGGTGACCACCACTCCTCCTGACAACATCCCTTCTCCTGTCAGCCCATGTTGGCTCATGTGCAGCTCTGCTGCTGCTGCTGCCATGCTGTCCAGATCTAGAATATCTCCACTGTTCTTCCAATCCCGTGCCTCTCAGAGCTCTCTCAGCTGTCCTCCTGCCTGAGATACATTCAACCTCTCAGCTGGTCCAGAGCTTTTCCAAGCCTGGTTCCCCCAGTACATGTTTCAGCTGACCTCAGTATCCCCTGGCTCTTGATTTATGCTGCTGTGCAGAGGTGTTGCTAGGCCCGTCTTTTAGAATCTCAGTGGAAATGGTTAAAGCCTCCATGTTTGTCTTGGTGTTGACTCATGTTTTAGGAACAGATAGTCACTGAATTATGAAGGCTCATTCCTGACTTATTTCAAACACAACATCTATCAAACATAGGTGGTTGCCGATACGTTTTCTAGTTACTGACCTATCTGGACCAGACAGCACTGTGCAGGGCAATCTTTGTCCATCAGAGGACTGATGGACATCAGATGCCTATGGTGCCCTTCTTCAAAGCAATGCTTATGAGCATTGAGGACAATGCTTTTCGGAAGGAAGTGCTCCACTGAAAGAAATAAAACATGAAGTGGACTGTAAATGTAATTATACAAGACTCTATACTGGTTTCAAGAAAGGGAAATACACTGTAGTGGTTCCTGTGGTACTGCATTATGATGCTCCCCTTTTCCTTCAGGTAACTGAAACCTGAAGAATGGTGATTTTCTGAAGATCACCTGCTGAGTTGGTTTCAGAACCCAGGTATCAGCTCAAGGTCCAAAGCCATATTCTCTCTCTCAGAGATATCATACTCCACATGGGGACTGCAATCCTGGCATTGTACTTGCTCTAATTTTTACTTAAAGAGCAAATCAATTGGAACTAAGCTACTCATCCCTGTTTGAAGCCAGGCCAAGTCACAGTTGAGCACCATTTATGAAATAGTAACTGGAGCTCTGGAAACTGAATTACTATATTTATTCAGCCTGAGGTGAAGTCTGTCACCAGATAATTGCAAACGGGAATGAACTTATTCCAGTAGGGTCAGTTTCATCCCTTGCAAGCTCAGTTCATAGTTCCTGTTTTTAACTGCAACTAAGCTGCACAGAGGCTTTGTGCTGGAGGATTTCTCTGAGAGATAGGATAAAACGGTGCCTAGCCCAAAGAATTTACAGGAGAAGATGTTTTTCTCATGCAGGTTAGTAGCAGGGCCTTTTGTTTAAGAAAAAAAAATCTTGTCTTTACTGTACTTGTAATAGGAAACACTCAGATCGGAGTGTTTTCTAGGGGGCATGTGAGTCTGAAACAGAGGAGAAAGAGAAATCCTGTTGTGGGGGAAGGAACAGGGAAACAAAGAAAGTTCTAGGCAGAGAGGAGATGTGGCATGGTTTGGCAATGAAAGGCTGGTGAGGCAGAGGGGAGTGGAAGGGGCTGACGTGCAAGAACAATGCAATACAATGAATAAAAAGTCAAGATTAAGCATGCTGTAGAAGTGTCTCTGGCAAAGATGTCTGCTTGTGCTGTTGGCTGCAGACAGGCGTGATCTGCACGCTGCCTGTCCCAAATCTAGCAGCAGTTTCTCCTGAACTGGAACTATCTCCAGAGAGGCTGCCAAAACCGCTTTCCTGGACACTCAGCAGAGATGGTGGTTGAGCTCCCATTAGAGAATTGGCCTGGCTTCTGGGAACAGACCCGCTCCAGTCACACCCCTTTCATGCTCACTGCTCCTGGAGTGACCAAACTATTGTTTGCAGAGCCTGAATTGCAGAGCTGAATGAGTGGAACTGAATCGAAATTCCCACACCCCAAGAGCTGAGTAGCAAATTTTCATATCCTCAGCTTGCTGGGGGTGGTTGGTTGTCACCAAGCATGTGTGTGTATATGGTCCTGTTCACAGAAGCTTCAGATGACCCACTGTCTGACACATGAACTGCAGCAGTGCCAGGCTGCTGATAGTAGTCTTGGAGCATTGTTTTAAATTGGTTTGCTGTGTAACATCAGATCTGTCACTTGCAGGATATGAACCCCTCCGTGCTAGTACCTGTCATGCCCATTTCTGCGCTTAGCACCCCACTTCTTCAAAGGTTTTACATTCCTGTACATCACATCCAGATCAGAAACATAAACACTGTTTGTTAGGATCAGGTGGACAGATGTTGTCCATTCTGGTCATAGCAGACATCTGAATCAGCCTAATGGCTCCATAGCTCCGTTGTCCACTCTGAGTCGAAATGTGATTGTTATCAGTTCCTCCAGAGATATACTTCAAGATACTCTGCAGTGGTTGGTTCTGGACTAAGCAAGCTTGAGGGCAAATTCCTTCTCAGCCCCATGGCCTAGAAATCAGTTTATCAGAAGCAACAAGGGACATTTTTCTTTTGGAAGTCTAACATGCTTTAAATAGTTACTATTCCAACACAACATTTGGAGACCATTATAAATACTACCTACTTCTTAGGAAAATACCTTGCTTGGCTCATGTGTCCAGTAGCACTATGAGACAGTGAGTTCTTGCTAATCTGATTAGATGACAGTAAGGTCACGTGCAGTATTCTTGGGGTGTTGTCTTACTGTTGGGCCTTAGAACTGGGAGTTATTTTGTGTGACACGGTGCTGACAAGCTCTGGCCCCACAAAAATTCTGTAGGGATTCAGTTTGCCCTCATCTTGCTCTCTGTCATTGCCCTAAGCCACGGGACTCCTGGAGCTGTAACGCAGGACTGATGGCAGCACATGTTCTCCTGAACACAAAGATCAGTGCTGGCTCTCAGGAAACCTTGTGTGTGCTGAAAAGGAAGTGGAAATGGTGCCTTTTCATTAGCACACAGGAGTATTGGCATGTGCCTGCTTCTGTGCCAGCAGGTATTAATGCCCATCAGAGCGTGCCAACCAGCAGGCACTGTCTAATCCTGGTGTTGTATAATGAATAAAATTATTGAGAGGGGGAACTGAAGGTCAGAGAACAAGAATGAAGCTGTCTGGTGCAGAGCTGCTGTGCTCTGCAGAGATGTCAGGGCACAGTCCCCTCTGGTGCCATCCCCTCTTGCTCTTGGAGACCTGACCAGTGGTCTTGTCTTACTTTAGACATCCCTATTCAAGGGAAAGACTATGAAGACCCCATTTGGAATAGAAAGAACAAGACCAATTTCAGCTCCAGATTCTTCCACCCCCTTGGGCTGTGTCTGATCATAGCTGAATATTAGAGTCTCTCCCACCAGTTTCAGACCGTATTGAAAACTAGGTCTGGAGCCTGACTAAATAAATGAAGGCTTCCTTCCCTTCAGCCTGTTGCAAGTCTGACAGAGTGACTGTGCTGTAGAGTGCAAAAGAGTGGGCAGCACCCAAAAAAGAAAGACTATTCCTGACATTACAGTGCTGTAGAGTTACAGGCATGGAATATGGGCCAAGAGACAGAAGTGGCAGATGGGGGTCCAGACTACCCACAGCTGAAGGACAGAGGAAGTGAAGGGGAAGTGGAAATGTGGGAGGACGGTCTGAAGGAGGCAATAAGCCCATGCAATTTTCTTGTATCAGCTCTTCATTGTAAGCAGATACTTCCATCCCTAGGTCCTGTCTCTCTTTACCATCATAGGAAGAACTGAGGATTCTGAAGATCAATTCACAGAAGGAAGAAGAGGGTTGCTGCAATACTCTGCAGGACTTCAGAAAAGAGTTGTATGCATAAGACTTTGGATGGACTCCAAAGGGGACTGCCTTTGAGCAACTTCCATCTGAAAGGACTGGTCTGAGGGAGGCACTTAGGAAGGGGGAAACAGGATTCTCAGGATTGTATGAAGTTCAAAGAGAGCTAAATATCTAATTAATTTCTCCAAATGCACAATTCCCTATCATCTGCTTTTTTTGTGAAATTATCCAGAAGTAGTGGGAGGGGACCAAAAGCTGAGGCTAATGCACAGCAGCCCTGTTAATCATTTATTAGTATTTGATTGGTGCCTCTAATGTGTGTGTGGAGATGGCTCTGATGAGCTCTGAACTTCTGGTTCCCATCTGGAACATTTTGCTGTGCCCAGACTTTGTTCAGACTATGTTTACCTTCAATCGGCCATCTGGCCTGTCACCAGGAAATACATCAGAACAGGTATTGATCTGTGCAATTGATTTTGTGTCATTTTCTTCTCTGGGACTGTGTTCACATGAGACTAACTCATAAAATACCAAGCTCACAATGCCACTATGCCCCCCCCCACAAGAGTTCTCTGCCATGAGACTATCTCCTCCCTACCAGTGGAACTCTGTAAGGACATAGTTCAAGTAGCAGTATCTGTTGGTACATTGACCAGCCAGGACTGAGAGGGTTAAAGGCCTGGGACATACAAGCTCATTTATTCCTGCTTAGGCCAAATGTGTTTCTGTTGAGCAGTTGTGCCTGGAGAACATCACGGAGATGCATCTTGGAAGAGCCACCCCACTGGGGTCTTTGGGCAACATTTTCTTGAATGTCAAAAGGACTTGAAAGAAGAAGTCTGGTCCTTCTCCCCATGTCTCCTGAGTTCTCATGGGAAGGCTGGCATTTAAATTCCTCCTCTACAACAGGTCAGGTCATCTCCAGATATCTGGGATTTCCCTGCCATCACCACTCCCTTGGGATCTCTGCCATCCCCCGAGCCCTGAGGAGGTATTGCTTAAAGAGAGGGAGCTGGAAGGAGGGAGGCAAAGATGGGACTATTTTGGAATTTGCAGACAAAGATCCTGAGCTGAGTTTAGTTGACAAAGGTGGCTCCCAAAGACACAGCAAGCAAGAGGGTCCCTCTGATGGGAAGAACTGCGAGTGGAGCTCCTCTGAGTACAGCCCTGCACACTCATAATCTACCTCCTCTCAGACCTACTGCTTCCATCATCCAGATTTGCCCACTCAGCAGTGCCTGGGGTCTGTTCAGGTAATAAGGCAAAGACCAGTGGTCTGTGAAGCTCAGCTTTCCCAAATATCCCCTTTGCCCTGAAAGGAGGTGCGTATAAACTAGGAGTTGTACAAAACTGATACAGGAAGAAAAAGTAGCTCAATTTCAAATAGTCACTGAGAAAAACAAGCTTTCCTTAGAACCTATTGTACACCATTCCTGCAAGTAACACATATCTGAAGGACAAAAGAAGCACAGTCCCATAGCCATTTCTGTTTCTATTCATTCAGTGGCACAACCCATAACCTCATGCCACGGCCCACACTGTAACAGAGGTGTGGCCAAAAGCATGACCTTTCTTCTGTTCAGACTAGATTTCTTTATGAAAAGAACGTACTAGAGGGATTACAAAGAGTGCCAAGGGATGAGGTAAAAATAATAGGAGGACCATTTCAAGAAGAATAAAAACAAACAGTGGCATCAAAGAGATATTTATTCATGGACTTACAAAAAAAAAAAAGGGTAGAAATCTGCTAACAGGCCAATTTTCTGTCTCTATTGTCCTCTACTGTAGCTGTCCTAAATTTTGCTAGTCCCTTTCCTCCACTGGGTATGAACTGAAGAACTTGCTAACAAGTGAAACCAAATTTTCCATCCTACTCACCTCAAATTTGGCTCCAAAAACCAGAGTTAGGCAGCTGGAATTAATTTTCAATAGCTGTGAGGACATCTGACATTATTCATCCAGATGCACTGACCTTCTGAAAAGGGCTGCTCCACAGAGATTTTGGAGCCTACTTTCAGGCACCAACATTTGAAAGATTGGGCTGCACTAAGCAGCTCTCCTGCTGCAGCACTGTAAGGGAGGGAACAGGACAGAATCCAACTCAAGAAATTCTAAAGCAGCAGCTTTAGCCCTACTGTTCAGTCAGCACCTGCATTTGGCAGCAGGGCACTCTTCAGACATTTTTGGACTATGGATTTAATTTATAGATGCTTGGACTTGCAGTTCTGCCCTGAGCTGTGTTGATGTGCAAAGGAGACTGGAGGGAGCTCATCCCATTTTTATATTGGGTATCACTTAGCTCTTTGTTTGCAGCCTCCTTTTTTGACTTCTCAGCTTTTCGGACAACTGGCATGCACAGTCCAATGGAAAGCAGATTGTTGGGAAGCACCTCAGTCCCTGCCAACCTTGTGAAAGCACACAGGTCTCACTTTAACAAAAGCTCCTTTTCCTGCTGCTCACCTGAAGGTCGTCCTATTAGAAAGACTTTATGGACAACTGGACATTCCCCTGCACATTCGTTACTCACAGGTGTTCTTCCAAGCTAACTCCTCTTCTTGCTTCCCCCTTCCTGAAGCACTTTTCTCTGCTACATCCAGCCCAGTGGTGGTAGGTGGGGGCTGCAGCCACAGAAGTTCAAGCCACGGTATTTTGTTTGATCAAAACCACTGAAACCCAGGTGCAGAGAGGGAGAAAATTTCCCATTTACTGCTGGGAGTCTCAGTCACAGGACTCTATGTGAATAATAAGACTAGACCAATTAGATCCTAATTAATATCAGGCATATTCAATGGGCCTTGCAGCTGATGGATGTTTTTCCATTGAATTCATTGCCTTGTAGATTAGGTCCCATGGACAGAGGGCACAAACAGAAACCAAAGTTGTAAAGAATGACACAGAGTTCCCTTAGGGAAAGAGCTGTTTTGCAGTACCATGTGCAAGGAAAAGACACTCCTTCAAGGGAAAGGGGGTAAGGGAGATGCTGGAGCTGAGTCTTTGTCCTGCACTGTGGGGTGGGAGGACAAAACATGGGTTTTCAGGCAATTCCCACTGAGCAGGAGATGGCTCTGCAATGAGCTCCATTTCTTCCAGGGTCTGGACAAATCCATGAAAAGAAGATTGCAGCTTGAAGGTCTGAAGGGCGATGGCTCTGTAACCTGCAGAGAGCAGGAAGTCTGTGGGACCTGTTTTCAGAAATCTGTTTCAAGTGGAGAAGAATTTAGTCTCAGATCCTGGTGGCTCTCTAAGGGCACTACTTGACATTCAAAAATACCATTGTTTTTCCCTCCCTCCCTATATTCCTTACTTACTTTACAGACTCCTGGCCTCTCCTGCTGCTCTCCCTGACAGGCCATGAGCCCAGCTGGGGCCCATGAGTGCAGTGCCAGGGGTCAGAGAGGCTGGTATGAGCTGGCTGCTGCGTGGATGAAACAGCACGTATGCACTGCCATGCTGAGCCTCGGTTGCACAGCAACCCAGGGACACGGGCCTGGGTCCCAGCCAGCTGCTGGGGCCAGCCCTGCTGACACCTGGTCCTCAGCACCACTCCAAAGGCTGGATGGGAGTGAGCATCCCTGGCTCACGGAAAGACTCAGCTGACAGTGCCCAACGTGAGGCTCGAGGAGTGCACAGCAAATGCTCCAAGTTC